>CM033981.1:24585210-24646152 GCA_019706035.1 Raphanus raphanistrum subsp. raphanistrum | reverse complement strand
CCACTGATTAGTGGTTCCAAATAAAGCTTCTTAGATCGTGGTTAATCCTGGTTTGATAAGAATCAGGAAGATAATGGCATATGTCCGAACATTCTAATCTGGAATCATCTGGATAGAAGGTGGGATATCTTCTTGCTCACAACACTTATGAGATTTATTCAACTTCTTGGTTATTCTCCACTGATTAGTGGTTCCAAATAAAGCTTCTTAGATCGTGGTTCATCCTGGTTTGATAAGAATCAGGAAGATAATGGCATATGTCCGAACATTCTAATCTGGAATCATCTGGATAGAAGGTGGGATATCTTCTTGCTCACAACACTTATGAGATTTATTCAACTTCCTGGTTATTCTCCACTGATTAGTGGTTCCAAATAAAGCTTCTTAGATCGTGGTTAATCCTGGTTTGATAAGAATCATGAAGATAATGGCATATGTTCGAACAGGCTAATCTGGAATCATCTAGATAGAAAGTGGGATATCTTTTTACTCACAACTCCCATGAGATTTATTCAACTTCTTGGTTATTCTTCACTTATTAGTGGTTCCCAATCAAGCTTCGTACATATTGGTTCATCCTGGTTTGATAAGAATCATGAAGATATTGTCATATGTCCGAACATGCTTATCTGGAATCATCTGGATAGAAAGTGGGATATATTCTTACTCACAACTCCTATGAGATTTATTCAACTTCCTGGTTATTCTACACTGATTAGTGGTTCCAAATAAAGCTTCTTAGATCGTGGTTCATCCGGGTCTGATAATAATCATGAAGATATTGCCATATGTCCGAACAGGCTAATCTGGAATCATCTGGATAGAAAGTGGGATATCTTCTTGCTCACAACTCCTATGAGATTTATTCAACTTCCTGGTTATTCTCCACTGATTAGTGGTTCCAAATAAATCTTCTTAGATCGTGGTTTATCCTGGTTTGATAAGAATCATGAAGATAATGGCATATGTCCGAACAGGCTAATCTGGAATATCATCTGGATAGAAGGTGGGATATCTTCTTGCTCACAACACTTATGAGATTTATTAAACTTCCTGGTTATTCTCCACTGATTAGTGGTTCCAAATAAAGCTTCTTAGATCGTGGTTCATCCTGGTTTGATAAGAATCATGAAGCGATTGTCATAGGTCCGAACAAGCTAATCTGGAATCATTTGGATAGAAAGTTGGATATCATCATACTCACAACTCCTATGAGATTTATTTAACTTCCTGGTTATTCTCCACTGAATAGTGGTTCCAAATAAAGCTTCTTAGATCGTGGTTCATCCTGGTTTGATAAGAATCATGAAGATAATGACATATGTTCGAACAGGCTAATCTGGAATCATCTGGATAGAAAGTGGGATAGCTTCTTACTCACAACTCCTATGAGAATTATTCAACTTCCTGGTTATTCTCCACTGATTAGTGGTTCCCAATCAAGATTCTTACATATTGGTTCATCCTGGTTTGATAATAAGCATGAAGATATTGCCATATGTCCGAACATGCTAATCTGGAATCATGTGGATAGAAAGTGGGATATCTTCTTACTCACAACTCCTATGAGATTTATTCAACTTCCTGGTTATTCTCCACTGATTAGTGGTTCGAAATAAATCTTCTTATATCGTGGTTCATCCTGGTTTGATAAGAATCATGAAGATAATGGCATATGTCCGAACATGCTAATCTGGAATCGTCTGGATAGAACGTGGGATATCTTCTTGCTCCTAACACTTATGAGATTTATTTAACTTTCTGTTTATTCTCCACTGATTAGTGGTTCCAGATAAAGCTTCTTAGATCGTAGTTCATCATAGTTTGATAAGAATCATGAAGATATTGCCATATGTCCGAACTAGCTAATCTGGAATCATCTGGATAGAAGGTGGGATATCTTTTTGCTCACAACACTTATGAGATTTATTCAAATTCCTTGTTATTCTATACTGATTAGTGGTTCCAAATAAAGTTTCTTAGATCGTGGTTCATCCTGGTTTGATAAGAATCATGCAGATATTGCCATATGTCCGAACAGGCTAATCTGGAATCTTATGGATAGAAAGTGGGATATCTTCTTACTCACAACTCCTATGAGATTTATTGAACTTATTGGTTATTCTCCACTGGTTAATGGTTCTAAATAAAGCTTATTAGATCGTGGTTTTTCCTGGTTTGATAAGAATCATGAAGACAATGGCATATGTCCGAACAGGCTAATCTGAAATCATCTGGATAGAAGGTGGGATATCTTCTTGCTCACAAAACTTATGAGATTTATTCAACTTCCTGGTTATTCTCCACTGATTAGTGGTTCCAAATAAAGCTTCTTAGATCGTGGTTCATCCTGGTTTGATAAGAATCATGAAGATAATGGCATATGTTCGAACAGGCTAATCTGGAATCATCTAGATAGAAAGTGGGATATCTTTTTACTCACAACTCCTATGAGATTTATTCAACTTCTTGGTTATTCTTCACTGATTAGTGGTTCCCAATCAAGCTTCGTACATATTGGTTCATCCTGGTTTGATAAGAATCATGAAGATATTGCCATATGTCCGAACATGCTTATCTGGAATCATCTGGATAGAAAGTGGGATATATTCTTACTCACAACTCCTATGAGATTTATTCAACTTCCTGGTTATTCTACACTTATTAGTGGTTCCAAATAAAGCTTCTTAGATCGTGGTTCATCCGGGTCTGATAATAATCATGAAGATATTGCCATATGTCCGAACAGGCTAATCTGGAATCATCTGGATAGAAAGTGGGATATCTTCTTACTCACAACTCCTATGAGATTTATTCAACTTCCTGGTTATTCTCCACTGATTAGTGGTTCCCAATCAAGATTCTTACATATTGGTTCATCCTGGTTTGATAATAAGCATGAAGATATTGCCATATGTCCGAACATGCTAATCTGGAATCATGTGGATAGAAAGTGGGATATCTTCTTACTCACAACTCCTATGAGATTTATTCAACTTCCTGGTTATTCTCCACTGATTAGTGGTTCGAAATAAATCTTCTTATATCGTGGTTCATCCTGGTTTGATAAGAATCATGAAGATAATGGCATATGTCCGAACATGCTAATCTGGAATCGTCTTGATAGAACGTGGGATATCTTCTTGCTCCTAACACTTATGAGATTTATTTAACTTTCTGTTTATTCTCCACTGATTAGTGGTTCCAGATAAAGCTTCTTAGATCGTAGTTCATCATAGTTTGATAAGAATCATGAAGATATTGCCATATGTCCGAACTAGCTAATCTGGAATCATCTGGATAGAAGGTGGGATATCTTTTTGCTCACAACACTTATGAGATTTATTCAAATTCCTTGTTATTCTACACTGATTAGTGGTTCCAAATAAAGTTTCTTAGATCGTGGTTCATCCTGGTTTGATAAGAATCATGCAGATATTGCCATATGTCCGAACAGGCTAATCTGGAATCTTATGGATAGAAAGTGGGATATCTTCTTACTCACAACTCCTATGAGATTTATTGAACTTATTGGTTATTCTCCACTGGTTAATGGTTCTAAATAAAGCTTATTAGATCGTGGTTTTTCCTGGTTTGATAAGAATCATGAAGACAATGGCATATGTCCGAACAGGCTAATCTGAAATCATCTGGATAGAAGGTGGGATATCTTCTTGCTCACAAAACTTATGAGATTTATTCAACTTCCTGGTTATTCTCCACTGATTAGTGGTTCCAAATAAAGCTTCTTAGATCGTGGTTCATCCTGGTTTGATAAGAATCATGAAGATAATGGCATATGTTCGAACAGGCTAATCTGGAATCATCTAGATAGAAAGTGGGATATCTTTTTACTCACAACTCCTATGAGATTTATTCAACTTCTTGGTTATTCTTCACTGATTAGTGGTTCCCAATCAAGCTTCGTACATATTGGTTCATCCTGGTTTGATAAGAATCATGAAGATATTGCCATATGTCCGAACATGCTTATCTGGAATCATCAGGATAGAAAGTGGGATATATTCTTACTCACAACTCCTATGAGATTTATTCAACTTCCTGGTTATTCTACACTTATTAGTGGTTCCAAATAAAGCTTCTTAGATCGTGGTTCATCCGGGTCTGATAATAATCATGAAGATATTGCCATATGTCCGAACAGGCTAATCTGGAATCATCTGGATAGAAAGTGGGATATCTTCTTGCTCACAACTCCTATGAGATTTATTCAACTTCCTGGTTATTCTCCACTGATTAGTGGTTCCAAATAAAGCTTCTTAGATCGTGGTTTATCCTGGTTTGATAAGAATCATGAAGTTAATGGCATATGTCCGAACAGGCTAATCTGGAATATCATCTGGATAGAAGGTGGGATATCTTCTTGCTCACAACACTTATGAGATTTATTAAACTTCCTGGTTATTCTCCACTGATTAGTGGTTCCAAATAAAGCTTCTTAGATCGTGGTTCATCCTGGTTTGATAAGAATCATGAAGCGATTGTCATAGGTCCGAACAGGCTAATCTGGAATCATTTGGATAGAAAGTTGGATATCATCATACTCACAACTCCTATGAGATTTATTTAACTTCCTGGTTATTCTCCACTGAATAGTGGTTCCAAATAACGCTTCTTAGATCGTGGTTCATCCTGGTTTGATAAGAATCATGAAGATAATGACATATGTTCGAACAGGCTAGTCTGGAATCATCTGGATAGAAAGTGGGATATCTTCTTACTCACAACTCCTATGAGATTTATTCAACTTCCTGGTTATTCTCCACTGATTAGTGGTTCCCAATCAAGATTCTTACATATTGGTTCATCCTGGTTTGATAATAAGCATGAAGATATTGCCATATGTCCGAACATGCTAATCTGGAATCATGTGGATAGAAAGTGGGATATCTTCTTACTCACAACTCCTATGAGATTTATTCAACTTCCTGGTTATTCTCCACTGATTAGTGGTTCGAAATAAATCTTCTTATATCGTGGTTCATCCTGGTTTGATAAGAATCATGAAGATAATGGCATATGTCCGAACATGCTAATCTGGAATCGTCTTGATAGAACGTGGGATATCTTCTTGCTCCTAACACTTATGAGATTTATTTAACTTTCTGTTTATTCTCCACTGATTAGTGGTTCCAGATAAAGCTTCTTAGATCGTAGTTCATCATAGTTTGATAAGAATCATGAAGATATTGCCATATGTCCGAACTAGCTAATCTGGAATCATCTGGATAGAAGGTGGGATATCTTTTTGCTCACAACACTTATGAGATTTATTCAACTTCCTTGTTATTCTACACTGATTAGTGGTTCCAAATAAAGATTCTTAGATAGAAAGTGGGATATCTTCTTACTCACAACTCCTATGAGATTTATTGAACTTCTTGGTTATTCTCCACTGGTTAATGGTTCTAAATAAAGCTTATTAGATCGTGGTTTTTCCTGGTTTGATAAGAATCATGAAGACAATGGCATATGTCCGAACAGGCTAATCTGAAATCATCTGGATAGAAGGTGGGATATCTTCTTGCTCAGAACACTTATGAGATTTATTCAACTTCCTGGTTATTCTCCACTGATTATTGGTTCCAAATAAAGCTTCTTAGATCGTGGTTCATCCTAGTTTGATAAGAATCATGAAGATATTGCCATGTGTCCGAACAGGCTAATCATCAATCACCTGGATTAGAAAATGGGATATCTTATTGCTCACAACACTTATGAGATTTATTCAACTTCCTGGTTATTCTCCACTTATTAGTGGTTCCAAATATAGCTTCTTAGATCGTGGTTCATCCTGGTTTGATAAGAATCATGAGGATATTGCCCTATGTCCTAACAGGCTAATCTGGAATCACCTGGATAGAAAATGGGATATCTTCTTACTCACAACTCCTCTGAGATTTATTTAACTTCCTGGTTATTCTCCACTGATTAGTGGTTCCCAATCAAGATTCTTACATATTGGTTCATCCTGGTTTGATAAGAATCATGAAGACAATGGCACATGTCCGAACAGGCTAATCTGGAATCATCTGGATAGAAAGTGGGATATCTTCTTACTCACAACACTTATGAGATTTATTCAACTTCCTGGTTATTCTCCACTGATTAGTGGTTCCAAATAAAGCTTCTTAGATCGTGGTTCATCCTGCTTTGATAAGAATCATGAAGATATTGCCATGTGTCCGAACATGCTAATCTGGAATCACCTGGATAGAAAATGGGATATCTTCTTGCTCACAACACTTATGAGATTTATTCAACTTCCTGGTTATTCTCCACTGATTAGTGGTTCCAAATATAGCTTCTTATATCGTGGTTCATCCTGGCTTGATAGGAATCATGAAGATAATGGCATATGTTCGAACATGCTAATCTGGAATCTTCTGGATAGAAAGTGGGATATCTTCTTACTCACAACTCCTATGAGATTTATTCAACTTCTTGGTTATTCTCCACTGATTAGTGGTTCCCAATCAAGCTTCTTACATATTGGTTCATCCTGGTTTGATAAGAATCATGAAGATATTGCCATATGTTCGAACAGGCTTATCTGGAATCATTTGGATAGAAAGTGGGATACCTCCTTACTCACAACTCCTATGAGATTTATTCAACTTCCTGGTTATTCTACACTGATTAGTGGTTCCAAATAAAGCTTCTTAGATCGTGGTTCATCCTGGTTTGATAAGAATCATGAAGACAATGGCACATGTCCGAACAGGCTAATCTGGAATCATCTGGATAGAAAGTGGGATATCTTCTTACTCACAACTCCTATGAGATTTATTCAACTTCTTGGTTATTCTACACTGATTAGTGGTTCCAAATAAAGCTTCTTAGATCGTGGTTCATCCTGGTTTGATAAGAATCAGGAAGATAATGGCATATGTCCGAACATTCTAATCTGGAATCATCTGGATAGAAGGTGGGATATCTTCTTGCTCACAACACTTATGAGATTTATTCAACTTCCTGGTTATTCTCCACTAATTAGTGGTTCCAAATAAAGCTTCTTAGATCGTGGTTCATCCTGCTTTGATAAGAATCATGAAGATATTGCCATGTGTCCGAACATGCTAATCTGGAATCACCTGGATAGAAAAAGGGATATCTTCTTGCTCACAACACTTATGAGATTTATTCAACTTCCTGGTTATTCTCCACTGATTAGTGGTTCCAAATATAGCTTCTTATATCGTGGTTCATCCTGGTTTGATAAGAATCATGAAGATAATGGCATATGTCCGAACATGCTAATCTGGAATCATCTGGATAGAAAGTGGGATATCTTCTTACTTACAACTCCTATGAGATTTATTCAACTTCTTGGTTATTCTCCACTGATTAGTGGTTCCCAATCAAGCTTCTTACATATTGGTTCATCCTGGTTTGATAAGAATCATGAAGATATTGTCATATGTCCGAACAGGCTTATCTGGAATCATCTGGATAGAAAGTGGGATATCTTCTTACTCACAACTCCTATGAGATTTATTCAACTTCCTGGTTATTCTACACTGATTAGTAGTTCCAAATAAAGCTTCTTAAATCGTGGTTCATCCTGGTTTGATAAGAATCATGAAGATAATGGCATATGTCCGAACATGCTAATCTGGAATCATCTGGATAGAAGGTGGGATATCTTCTTGCTCACAACACTTATGAGATTTATTCAACTTCCTGTTTATTCTCCACTGATTAGTGGTTCCAAATAAAGCTTCTTAGATCGTGGTTCATCCTGGTTTGATAAGAATCATGAAGATATTGCCATATGTTTGAACAGGCTAATCTGGAATCATCTGGATAGAAGGTGGGATATCTTCTTGCTCACAACACTTATGAGATTTATTCAACTTCCTGGTTATTCTCAACTAATTAGTGGTCCCAAATAAAGCTTCTTAGATCGTGTTTCATCCTGGTTTGATAAGAATCATGAAGATAATGGCATATGTCTTAACAGGCTAATCTGGAATCATCTGGACAGAAGGTGGGATATCTTCTTGCTCACAACACTTATGAGATTTATTCAACTTCCTGGTTATTCTACACTGATTATTGGTTCCAAATAAAGCTTCTTAGATCGTGGTTCATCCTGGTTTGATAATAATCATGAAGATATTTTCATATGTCCGAACAGGCTAATCTGGAATCATCTGGATAGAAAGTGGGATATCTTCTTACTCACAACTCCTATGAGATTTATTCAACTTCCTGGTTATTCTCCACTGATTAGTGGTTCCCAATAAAGCTTCTTAGATCGTGGTTTATCCTGGTTTGATAAGAATCATGAAGATAATAGCATATGTCCGAACAGGCTAATCTGGAATCATCTGGATAGAAGGTGGGATATCATCTTGCTCACAACTCCTATGAGATTTATTCAACTTCCTGGTTATTCTACACTGATTAGTGGTTCCAAATAAAGCTTCTTAGATCGTGGTTCATCCTGATTTGATAAGAATCATGAAGATTGTGGGAACCGAAATTCGCACTGTCGATTTTAGTTAAGTTAAAACGTAGGAAAACTAAGTTGACCTAGTTTTCCCCGAGGATCCCGGCTATCTGCTGGGCCACGCACGACAAAGTTAAAACAAGTCTAATTCGAGAATAAATGCGTAAAATGAATAGAGCAAAAAGAAAGAATCTTATTTCCGAATCTGCGGAGAACGTTTGGACAACAGGTCGAGATCACGGCCACAAGAGCTGTCGATCGTCGCTAGTCTTAGAACCTAGATCTAACCTAGTTGAGTCGCAGCTCGCTAAAACAGGAAATAAGCGCCTAAGTTCTAATTTGCTCTGGAGTAGTTTCTTTCTTCTGATTTCGGATCCCCCCTCCTCTGCTCCTAGCATTGCTTATATACTCCCATATGACGGTCTATCCTTGATGGGCTGAGTCTGCCGCGGGCTGAACTTTTTCCATTTTCGTCGGCTTTCGTGTTTATCGGGAAAGTTGACATTTATCTTTTCGGAAAGTTGTCATTTATTTTTTTGGAAGTTTAACATTTATCTTGTCAGGCAAAGATAATCGTAAACCGCCGCATCTATCCTTTTAGGAAATCGTAAACTGGTTGTCCGATCGGAATTGGTCCCCTTCGGGCCGTATTCCGATCTTCCGCGGTTTTTCCACGATTTCCCTGAAAGGACGCTCCTACTTGGATGTCAAGTCTTTCGGAAGATCTTCGATCCATTGCTAAGGTGAATGGTGTTGTAAGATAACCATCACCGTTTTATACGAAGTCTTCCTATCCGTTGACGTCTTAGGGGTTTTTAGAAATCCCGGAACAGAGAAAGGGTCTTGTTTGTAAGGACTCGGAAAGTCGCGAAACACGGATTTCTGGCGACCCGGAGGTTTGGAACTTACGCACGAAGACCAGCCGTCCGACGACCCGAGCCAGCACGGGGCTAGCCGCCCGGCGACCACGGCCAGCACGGGCGCTAGCCGCCGGCGGCCACGGCCAGCACGGGGCTAGCCGCCCGGCGACCACGGCCAGCACGGGCGCTAGCCGCCGGCGGCCACGGCCAGCACGGGGCTAGCCGCCCGGCGACCACGGCCAGCACGGGCGCTAGCCGCCGGCGGCCACGGCCAGCACGGGGCTTAGCCGCCCGGCGGCCACGGCCACGCTCGGTGTTGGCTTCTCGGTTCCTTCGGCGTGTTTCGTGTTCCTTGCGTTTTTTAGTTTTCCGAAGGTCTTTACTTGTGTAGAAAATGTTTCTAGCAGTTGATTTCGAGACGACGAATCTCGAACTTAATTTTTCTTAAGGTTTCTCGATTAACAATTAGTCTCTCGAGGTTGCTTTAACATTTTTCATGTTTTTCCGAGACTTTCGGACATTGATTTCGTCTTGACCGATTTTGACCCCAACAGTTAGCCCCCCAGCTAGCTAGGAGCCGTAGGGTTCGTAGGTCCTAGCTTGCGGTATGGTTCATGAGGAAAGTATGGAGACGAAATCGTGCCGAAGGTCGGGGTAAATAGTAAAAATTTTGCCTATAAAGACTTGTGAATTCTTCACCATTTTTACTTCACCCAAGATTCTCAAGTTAATCTCTCTCTTACAAATTCTCTCTCTGTTTTTAAGAAAAGAATGGCTTCAAGATCGAAAATCTCGAAGAGGCAGTCTCGCTCGTCCTCGGATAGTTTTCGCGCTGAGGAAGAAAATCCGAAGCCCGAGGTTTCGGAGATCAACAGGAACGCGTACTGCGATGCTGTCTTTGGCACTGATGCCCCTCTTCCCGTGATCCCGATTCCCCGGCGACCCCTGAAGGCACGTGGAGAAATCGACTCACCGAGTGAAGTGTCTCCCGAGTATCTTGAAACTCTGCGAGAGTATTATGGAGTTCCGGAGGGAGTTGTGTTCCGCATTCCCTGCGGGAATGAGAGTTCGGAGCATCCCCCGGAGGGTTACTTTACTTGTTACGAGGCGTTCTTGACGCAATGTCGATTGTGGTTCCCAATCCCTGGGATCATCGTTCAGGCCCTCGACCGTTTCGGAATCTCAATCAGCCAGCTGAACGTGTCAGCTTTGGAGAGCTGGCTCGGCGTTGTGATTCTGAGTTACGAGTTAGGGATAGATCTTAGCCCTGCCGATTTCGAGGGGTTATGGAACTCCAAGGCAACGAGTATTAATGGAGTTTACTCCATGAAGGCGAGGACCAACTTTTCGGTGATCAATGGAGTCACCTCACATGCCAAGGACTATGTCGATCGTTTCTTTTTTGTGAGGATAGACGGAGAGTCTGTTGAAGAAGGCTTTCTCCACCTATTCCCGACGGACTGGTTGTACCAGCGAGGTAAAAATTATTGCATTCCCTCTTTTAACATTCGGAAGGCGAATATTGAACATGTGTGTTTTTTTTTTTTTTTTTTTTTTTTTTTTTTTTAGAGAACAGGTGTCTCGCGCACGTTCCTTCCGATCTTGCGGTAAGGAGGGATCTTTTTAGGTCGAGGCCTTGTTCCTGGAACTCCTTTACTCTCGACCGGATTCGAGGAGCGGTTTGCGCTTTTCCGATCGCGAGGTGGCACACGTCCCTGTGTCAACGATAGGTCCTACGTTTTCGCCCCTTTAAGGCAAAGGCGGAGACCTCGTAAAGATAAAGGGGTCGCTTTTGATGCCTCGTCGGGAGATGGCGCGACGCCGAGATACGACCCTGGCTTTACCTCAGAGAGTCGGGATGTTCCTCCTCCGGGTGACTTCTTTGACGAACTCCCTCCGGCGTTTTCCCGTGACGAGTCTTTGGACAACGAGGAAAGGGATAAAGTGACTGCGGAGGGTGCTCGCCTGGTCAACGAGGTCTGTTCTTGAAACTCGAGTAACTTCTTTTTTCTTTTCATTTGACCTTTGCTTTTTATTGCAGGCCGTGAGAGTTTGGAATGCATCGATTGATGGGAGTTTCCGCACCGCCCGGTTGGCCCGTTTCAAAGCGGAGGAAACGGCAAGGGAGTTTGCTAAGTATCGATTGGAGGTGGAGGAGCAAAATCGCCGGCAGGCCAAAGTCCAGGCTCGAGCCCTTGCTCGTGCGGAGAGGAGCGGACGGAGAAGAGCTGCCGCCGAAATGAACCGGAGGGCTGAAATTTTTTCTACTGAGTTCGAAGCGTATAAGGAGGCTCAGGACTTTGTAGGTGATTTTCGTGAGTGCCGTGGTTCGGTCGGTACTCTCGGCAAGATGCAGCGTGGGGGCTTTTCTCTTTCCGGCGAACTCGCCACGATGGATGGCTCGATGAGGATATGTGCCAACGCCGAATCATTTGTTCCTCCGATTGAAGGAAGAATTCGAGAACTGTGGAATCCTATCCAGGTCTCGGAGGATACGGTGGATGTAGGCGATGACCCAAACGTGGGCGACGGGGATGAGGAGGTCGATCAGCCCGACTCTTCGTTCGGAATATCTCTAACCGACTGCTATGCATTTGATTATAACTTATGATTGGCCAAGTGTGGCCGTTTGTATGTATGTGTTGCGACCCTTAGGAGGTCGCGTGACTTTATGTTTTTCGGGATCAGCCGTTGGTGGCTTTCGGATCCCTATTATAAATATTTTTATGAAATATGCGTTTTGATTTATACTTTCGTCAAGTGTAGAGGGTCTGAATACGTGTAGTCACTTCGCATTCAATCTCTTCTTTTTGTCGCTAGGTCCGTCGGTTACTTTGTAGTGAACGTTAGGTTTGTAAGCGATAAGAGGCAACTTTTGGGATCTCGTATTCTGGATACTTATGCCTGTGAGATGTCTTAGATACCAGCAAGGCTGGGTTTAGGGCACGACCTAGGTCTACTTTCGGACTGAAGCTGTGCGATGACAAATCGGCTTTCGTTTTGCTTGTTTGCGATTTTGACCTGACTCGTACCGTTCTAGAATCTGCGAAGTGCTTATCGGCTTATATGATTCGTTTGGGTACGAGTCGAGCTACTTCCTTTACGAAGAGCTAACCAAAATTTGGATTTTTTGTATAGCGCGCTATGATATCCTTGTCGGATGCAAAAAGGACTTCGTTAGAAGCCAGACTACAAATTTGATTGAGTGAAACGTTTCTATTTTTCCGTCGGGGCCAATCGACGGAAACAAGTTTTAGAGTCGCGGATGGACTGTTTGGTGGTGTTTTTAGAGTCGCGGACGGACTGTTTTGAGGAGAAAGGAAAATCAAGATTTTTCGGGAAGTCACGACGTCTCGTATTCCCTAAAGACATGATTTTTCGTTTTCCGTAATGTTTATGCGTTTGAGTAAGCATTTGAAATAAAAGAAGATTTTTATTCATAAAATAGGTTACATGAAGTGCGTTTCTGCGGGAGTACAAGGACGTCTGTCCCTATCTTCCCCCCCCCCCCTTTTTGGTGGGGGGGATAGCTGAACTCGTCGGGTTGCGACGAGCTGCCTACGTACCTCTTGCGAGGATCAAGCCATCTCGTAGTTCTGTTTTTGTCACGGTTGTTATTACTCCACGGTTTCTGGCGCCTTGACTGTTTCAGCTAAGTCGGTGGTCGCGTCGGGAGTTGGGTCGTCCGTTTTTTTCGGCGATGGTCTCGAGGATTTTTTCGCTATCCTGAGTCGTTGCCTGTTTGGACGGACCTGAGGTGTTTTCTGCCGAGTTCCCGGAGATACTCAGGTTCTTCTTGGTTCGCTTCGGGTTAGCTACTGGGGCGTTCCGATTGCTGCGAAGTTTATGTTCAGCTAGGAAGCAGAGTCGCGACTGTTTTTTGGCTTCCCCAGATGACCGCTGTTCCGGTCGGTGTTGGAAACTTGATGCCGAGATGGTAAGTGGATGGAACTGCCTTCATGGCATTTATCCAAGGAGTTCCCATTATGGCGTTATAGATAGCCGGGTTATCCACTACCGCAAATTCGACGATCTTCGTGACTTCTTTAGCCATGACCGGGAGTCTGATTTTTCCGAGGGTCATGGATGTGACGCCCGAGAATCCAGTTAATGGTCTTGGTTCTGGGATGACTTCTCCGAGGGGTATGTTCATCCTCTGCAGAGTATCGCGGAACATGATGTTGACCGTGCTCCCTGTGTCGATGAGGATGCGGCCGACTTCGAGGTCCTGAATCACCAGGTCGATGACCAGAGGGTCGTAGTGGGGTTTATCGAGTCCGGCCGTATCCTGTTCTTCGAAGATGATCGCGTGATCAGGAACGTCATCTTCTGGAGACCATCCGGGACCTGTTTCGGCCTTCCGTCCGTAGGCTTTGATTGACGAAACGGAGTCCTGGAAAAAGTGTGATCCTCCGATGATCATATTAACCCTTTGACGGTTGTTGTTGTTTCCTTCGCCGTCTTGTCTCCGTTCACGTTTTTCGCCCGACTGAGTCCCAGGAGTGTTATTCTCGGGATTGGCTCCGTCAGTCTTCGGCGGACGGTCAGAATCTAGGACGAGGTCTTTCACGCTCCTGACCGTTGCTAGTTTACCGTCGAGCAGCTTCATTATGAGCCTAGCGCCGAGGACTTTGCAGTTGGCGGTGGAGTGACCTCTCGTCTGATGGAACTCGCAGCTGGAATTGTCCTTGTACGAGTTCCGCGTCCAGGTGTTTCCGTTGGTCTTTCCTTGTTCGGAATTAACGGCGTAGTTATGCTCGCCTTGGGCGTCTTCCCCCTCGTGATGGACGTACTTGTCGTTACGAGAGGTCTTCTTTTTGCCGGACGCTTTTGGCGGTCCATGCTTTTGCGCTAGGATTTTCATCTCTTCTTCCATGATGATGAAATCCGTTGCTTTGTGGAGAGTGTCCTGGATGGTACGTGGCCTTTCCAGAGAGATCCACTTTCGGAACTTCGACTTGTACCAGAGGTTCTTTCTCAGGGCGTCGATGGCGACTCTATCGCTGAGGCCTGTTACCCTGGACATCACGAGTTTGAACCTCCGTATATAGTCGCGGAGTGGTTCGTCTTCCTTTTGAATTAGACTCCAAAGGTCCACGTCGGAAGTTTCCCTATCCATGAACATAGAGAATTGCTTCAGAAAAGCCGAAGCGAGCTGGCGGAAACTTCCGATGGAGTTTCTTTTCAAGTGTGAGAACCACTCGAGAGCAGCACCTCTGAGGTTCTCGACGAATAGGAGACAGCATCCGATGTCTTTTTCCCGCTCCGGAAGTTTAGACCTTGCCATTGCAATTTGGAAAGACTGCAGATGTGCCTTTGGGTCTGTGGTTCCATCGTAGGTGGGAAGCTTTATCTTCCCAGGATCCGAGACTCGTGCCTCCGTGATTCGAGAGGTGAATGGAGTTTTTCTCGATTCCTCGAGGAGCAGGTCGATCTCGGGGGCAGTACTGGTTGCGTGGTGAATCTGCGATTTTACCGCTTTCACCTCGGCTGCAGTTTTAGCGATGTACTCGCGGAGATCGTGAATCTCGTCGGTGCCGTTCGCGTTCTTCTGTCTACGCTGGCGGCGATAGGCCCGAGTCTGGTCTTCAGCCAACCTTTCTTGCTCTGACCAGTAGAGGTCTTCTTCCTCTTCTGTCATGGGCTTTTCGAAGGCTGCCGCTAGTCGAGCTGACTGACTTCGGGTCCTTCTGTGATGGATGTCGGCGTCTTCGTCGGACGGATCCGACTGATCGCTGATATCCAGATTGATTCTTTCAACGTCGTCTTCTTCGTTGTCCCTTGCGGGAGGTGGAAGGTTGGCCGTTGTTTTCTTCTGTCCCGTCGGAGTGGTATCATCGGGAATGATTTCCGGGGATTTTCTGGGAGCATCTTTTCCTTGGTCTTCGGAAGTACCGAAGTCCAACCTCCTGACACGCCTCACCTTGGTGGATCCGCGCGGGAGTTTGCTTTTCGCTGTTAAGGTATCGACCTGTTTAGCGAGTGAAGCCATTAGTTTTTCCTGTTCTTCCGACCGTTTCTGGGCGGTGGCGAACAGTTCCTTCATCTGGTCCAGCATCGCGGTGTTTGCCTCGGCAGTGACCGTCGATACGTTTCCCTCAGGAGTCTTCTCAGCGTTGACATCGACGGCTGGTCCGTCGTGTGTTTGCTTGTCTTTTTCCGCGTCGATAGACATGCTTGACTGGGCGTGCGTAGTTGCGAGAAAGATAAGCTGCGAATCCCCCTCCTTCTAGCGCCAAACTGTGGGAACCGAAATTCGCACTGTCGATTTTAGTTAAGTTAAAACGTAGGAAAACTAAGTTGACCTAGTTTTCCCCGAGGATCCCGGCTATCTGCTGGGCCACGCACGACAAAGTTAAAACAAGTCTAATTCGAGAATAAATGCGTAAAATGAATAGAGCAAAAAGAAAGAATCTTATTTCCGAATCTGCGGAGAACGTTTGGACAACAGGTCGAGATCACGGCCACAAGAGCTGTCGATCGTCGCTAGTCTTAGAACCTAGATCTAACCTAGTTGAGTCGCAGCTCGCTAAAACAGGAAATAAGCGCCTAAGTTCTAATTTGCTCTGGAGTAGTTTCTTTCTTCTGATTTCGGATCCCCCCTCCTCTGCTCCTAGCATTGCTTATATACTCCCATATGACGGTCTATCCTTGATGGGCTGAGTCTGCCGCGGGCTGAACTTTTTCCATTTTCGTCGGCTTTCGTGTTTATCGGGAAAGTTGACATTTATCTTTTCGGAAAGTTGTCATTTATTTTTTTGGAAGTTTAACATTTATCTTGTCAGGCAAAGATAATCGTAAACCGCCGCATCTATCCTTTTAGGAAATCGTAAACTGGTTGTCCGATCGGAATTGGTCCCCTTCGGGCCGTATTCCGATCTTCCGCGGTTTTTCCACGATTTCCCTGAAAGGACGCTCCTACTTGGATGTCAAGTCTTTCGGAAGATCTTCGATCCATTGCTAAGGTGAATGGTGTTGTAAGATAACCATCACCGTTTTATACGAAGTTTTCCTATCCGTTGACGTCTTAGGGGTTTTTAGAAATCCCGGAACAGAGAAAGGGTCTTGTTTGTAAGGACTCGGAAAGTCGCGAAACACGGATTTCTGGCGACCCGGAGGTTTGGAACTTACGCACGAAGACCAGCCGTCCGACGACCCGAGCCAGCACGGGGCTAGCCGCCCGGCGACCACGGCCAGCACGGGCGCTAGCCGCCGGCGGCCACGGCCAGCACGGGGCTAGCCGCCCGGCGACCACGGCCAGCACGGGCGCTAGCCGCCGGCGGCCACGGCCAGCACGGGGCTAGCCGCCCGGCGACCACGGCCAGCACGGGCGCTAGCCGCCGGCGGCCACGGCCAGCACGGGGCTTAGCCGCCCGGCGGCCACGGCCACGCTCGGTGTTGGCTTCTCGGTTCCTTCGGCGTGTTTCGTGTTCCTTGCGTTTTTTAGTTTTCCGAAGGTCTTTACTTGTGTAGAAAATGTTTCTAGCAGTTGATTTCGAGACGACGAATCTCGAACTTAATTTTTCTTAAGGTTTCTCGATTAACAATTAGTCTCTCGAGGTTGCTTTAACATTTTTCATGTTTTTCCGAGACTTTCGGACATTGATTTCGTCTTGACCGATTTTGACCCCAACAAAGATAATGGCATATGTCCGAACATGCTAATCTGGAATCATCTGGATAGAAGATGGGATATCTTCTTGCTCACAACACTTATGAGATTTATTCAACTTCCTGGTTATTCTCCACTGATTAGTGGTTCCAAATAAAGCTTCTTAGATCGTGGTTCATCCTGGTTTGATAAGAATCATAAAGATATTGCCATGTGTCCGAACAGGCTAATCTAGAATCACCTGGATAGAAAATGGGATATCTTCTTGCTCACAACACTTATGAGATTTATTCAACTTCCTGGTTATTCTCCACTGATTATTGGTTCCAAATATAGCTTCTTATATCGTGGTTCATCCTGGTTTGATAAGAATCATGAAGATAATGGCATATGTTCGAACAAGCTAATTTGGAATCATCTGGATAGAAAGTGGGATATCTTCTTACTCACAACTCCTATTAGATTTATTCAACTTCTTGGTTATTCTCCACTTATTAATGGTTCCCAATCAAGCTTCATACATATTGGTTCATCCTGGTTTGATAAGAATCATGAAGATATTGCCATATGTCCGAACAGGCTTATCTGGAATCATCTGGATAGAAAGTGGGATATCTTCTTACTCACAACTCCTATGAGATTTATTCAACTTCCTGGTTATTCTACACTGATTAGTGGTTCCAAATAAATCTTCTTATTGTTCATCCTGGTTTGATAAGAATCATGAAGATAATGGCATATGTCCGAACATGCTAATCTGGAATCATCTGGATAGAAGGTGGGATATCTTCTTGCTCACAACACTTATGAGATTTATTCAACTTCCTGGTTATTCTCCACTGATTATTGGTTCCAAATAAAGCTTCTTAGATCGTGGTTCATCTTGGTTTGATAATAATCATGAAGATATTGCCATGTGTCCGAACATGCTAATCTGGAATCACCTGGATAGAAAATGGGATATCTTCTTGCTCACAACACTTATGAGATTTATTCAACTTCCTGGTTATTCTCCACTGATTAGTGGTTCCAAATATAGCTTCTTATATCGTGGTTCATCCTGGCTTGATAGGAATCATGAAGATAATGGCATATGTTCGAACAGGCTAATCTGGAATCTTCTGGATAGAAAGTGGGATATCTTCTTACTCACAACTCCTATGAGATTTATTCAACTTCTTGGTTATTCTCCACTGATTAGTGGTTCCCAATCAAGCTTCTTACATATTGGTTCATCCTGGTTTGATAAGAATCATGAAGATATTGCCATATGTTCGAACAGGCTTATCTGGAATCATTTGGATATAAAGTGGGATACCTCCTTACTCACAACTCCTATGAGATTTATTCAACTTCTTGGTTATTCTACACTGATTAGTGGTTCCAAATAAAGCTTCTTAGATCGTGGTTCATCCTGGTTTGATAAGAATCATGAAGACAATGGCACATGTCCGAACAGGCTAATCTGGAATCATCTGGATAGAAAGTGGGATATCTTCTTACTCACAACTCCTATGAGATTTATTCAACTTCTTGGTTATTCTACACTGATTAGTGGTTCCAAATAAAGCTTCTTAGATCGTGGTTCATCCTGGTTTGATAAGAATCAGGAAGATAATGGCATATGTCCGAACATTCTAATCTGGAATCATCTGGATAGAAGGTGGGATATCTTCTTGCTCACAACACTTATGAGATTTATTCAACTTCCTGGTTATTCTCCACTAATTAGTGGTTCCAAATAAAGCTTCTTAGATCGTGGTTCATCCTGCTTTGATAAGAATCATGAAGATATTGCCATGTGTCCGAACATGCTAATCTGGAATCACCTGGATAGAAAAAGGGATATCTTCTTGCTCACAACACTTATGAGATTTATTCAACTTCCTGGTTATTCTCCACTGATTAGTGGTTCCAAATATAGCTTCTTATATCGTGGTTCATCCTGGTTTGATAAGAATCATGAAGATAATGGCATATGTCCGAACATGCTAATCTGGAATCATCTGGATAGAAAGTGGGATATCTTCTTACTTACAACTCCTATGAGATTTATTCAACTTCTTGGTTATTCTCCACTGATTAGTGGTTCCCAATCAAGCTTCTTACATATTGGTTCATCCTGGTTTGATAAGAATCATGAAGATATTGTCATATGTCCGAACAGGCTTATCTGGAATCATCTGGATAGAAAGTGGGATATCTTCTTACTCACAACTCCTATGAGATTTATTCAACTTCCTGGTTATTCTACACTGATTAGTAGTTCCAAATAAAGCTTCTTAAATTGTGGTTCATCCTGGTTTGATAAGAATCATGAAGATAATGGCATATGTCCGAACATGCTAATCTGGAATCATCTGGATAGAAGGTGGGATATCTTCTTGCTCACAACACTTATGAGATTTATTCAACTTCCTGGTTATTCTCCACTGATTAGTGGTTCCAAATAAAGCTTCTTAGATCGTGGTTCATCCTGGTTTGATAAGAATCATGAAGATATTGCCATATGTTTGAACAGGCTAATCTGGAATCATCTGGATAGAAGGTGGGATATCTTCTTGCTCACAACACTTATGAGATTTATTCAACTTCCTGGTTATTCTCAACTAATTAGTGGTCCCAAATAAAGCTTCTTAGATCGTGTTTCATCCTGATTTGATAAGAATCATGAAGATAATGGCATATGTCTTAACAGGCTAATCTGGAATCATCTGGACAGAAGGTGGGATATCTTCTTGCTCACAACACTTATGAGATTTATTCAACTTCCTGGTTATTCTACACTGATTATTGGTTCCAAATAAAGCTTCTTAGATCGTGGTTCATCCTGGTTTGATAATAATCATGAAGATATTTTCATATGTCCGAACAGGCTAATCTGGAATCATCTGGATAGAAAGTGGGATATCTTCTTACTCACAACTCCTATGAGATTTATTCAACTTCCTGGTTATTCTCCACTGATTAGTGGTTCCCAATAAAGCTTCTTAGATCGTGGTTTATCCTGGTTTGATAAGAATCATGAAGATAATAGCATATGTCCGAACAGGCTAATCTGGAATCATCTGGATAGAAGGTGGGATATCATCTTGCTCACAACTCCTATGAGATTTATTCAACTTCCTGGTTATTCTACACTGATTAGTGGTTCCAAATAAAGCTTCTTAGATCGTGGTTCATCCTGATTTGATAAGAATCATGAAGATAATGGCATATGTCCGAACATGCTAATCTGGAATCATCTGGATAGAAGATGGGATATCTTCTTGCTCACAACACTTATGAGATTTATTCAACTTCCTGGTTATTCTCCACTGATTAGTGGTTCCAAATAAAGCTTCTTAGATCGTGGTTCATCCTGGTTTGATAAGAATCATAAAGATATTGCCATGTGTCCGAACAGGCTAATCTAGAATCACCTGGATAGAAAATGGGATATCTTCTTGCTCACAACACTTATGAGATTTATTCAACTTCCTGGTTATTCTCCACTGATTATTGGTTCCAAATATAGCTTCTTATATCGTGGTTCATCCTGGTTTGATAAGAATCATGAAGATAATGGCATATGTTCGAACAAGCTAATTTGGAATCATCTGGATAGAAAGTGGGATATCTTCTTACTCACAACTCCTATGAGATTTATTCAACTTCTTGGTTATTCTCCACTTATTAATGGTTCCCAATCAAGCTTCATACATATTGGTTCATCCTGGTTTGATAAGAATCATGAAGATATTGCCATATGTCCGAACAGGCTTATCTGGAATCATCTGGATAGAAAGTGGGATATCTTCTTACTCACAACTCCTATGAGATTTATTCAACTTCCTGGTTATTCTACACTGATTAGTGGTTCCAAATAAATCTTCTTATTGTTCATCCTGGTTTGATAAGAATCATGAAGATAATGGCATATGTCCGAACATGCTAATCTGGAATCATCTGGATAGAAGGTGGGATATCTTCTTGCTCACAACACTTATGAGATTTATTCAACTTCCTGGTTATTCTCCACTGATTATTGGTTCCAAATAAAGCTTCTTAGATCGTGGTTCATCTTGGTTTGATAATAATCATGAAGATATTGCCATATGTCCGAACAGGCTAATCTGAAATCATCTAGATAGAAAGTGGGATATCTTCTTACTCACAACTCCTATGAGATTTATTCAAATTCCTGGTTATTCTCCACTGATTAGTGGTTCCAAATAAAGCTTCTTAGATCGTGGTTTATCCTGGTTTGATAAGAATCATGAAGATAATGGCATATGTCCGAACAGGCTAATCTGGAATCATCTGGATAGAAGGTGGGATATCATCTTGCTCACAACAGTTATGAGATTTATTAAACTTCCTGGTTATTCTCCACTGATTAGTGGTTCCAAATAAAGCTTCTTAGATCGTGGTTCATCCTAGTTTGATAAGAATCATGAAGCTATTGCCATAGGTCCGAACAGGCTAATCTGGAATCATTTGGATAGAAAGTTGGATATATTCATACTCACAACTCCAATTAGATTTATTTAACTTCCTGGTTATTCTCCACTGAATAGTGGTTCCAAATAAAGCTTCTTAGATCGTGGTTCATCCTGGTTTGATAAGAATCATGAAGATAGTGGCATATGTCCGAACATGCTAATCTGGAATCATCTGGATAGAAGGTGGGATATCTTCTTGCTCACAACACTTATGAGATTTATTCAACTCCCTGGTTATTCTCCACTGATTAGTGGTTCCAAATAAAGCTTCTTAGATCGTGGTTCTTCCTGGTTTGATAAGAATCATGAAGATATTGGCATATGTTCGAACATACTAATCTAGAATCATCTGGATAGAAAGTGGGATATCTTCTTACTCACAACTCCTATGAGATTTATTCAACTTCTTGGTTATTCTCCACTGATTAGTGGTTCCCAATCAAGCTTCATACATATTGGTTCATCCTGGTTTGATAAGAATCATGAAGATATTGCCATATGTCCGAACAGGCTTATCTGGAATCATCTGGATAGAAAGTGGGATATCTTCTTACTCACAACTCCTATGAGATTTATTCAACTTGCTGGTTATTCTACATTGATTAGTGGTTCCAAATAAAGCTTCTTATGGTTCATCCTGGTTTGATAAGAATCATGAAGATAATGGCATATGTCCGAACAGGCTAATCTGGAATCATCTGGATAGAAAGTGGGATATATTCTTACTCACAACTCCTATGAGATTTATTTAACTTCCTGGTTATTCTACACTGATTAGTGGTTCCAAATAAAGCTTCTTAGATCGTGGTTCATCCTGATTTGTTAAGAATCATGAAGATAATGGCATATGTCCGAACATGCTAATCTGGAATCATCTGGATAGAAGGTGGGATATCTTCTTGCTTACAACACTTATGAGATTTATTCAACTTCCTGTTTATTCTCCACTGATTAGTGGTTCCAAATAAAGCTTCTTAGATCGTAGTTCTTCCTGGTTTGATAAGAATCATGAAGATATTGCCATGTGTCCGAACATGCTAATCTGGAATCACCTGGATAGAAATTGGGATATCTTCTTGCTCACAACACTTATAAGATTTATTCAACTTCCTGGTTATTCTCCACTGATTAGTGGTCCCAATCAAGCTTCTTACATATTGGTTCATCCTGGTTTGATAAGAAGCATGAAGATATTGCCATATGTCCGAACATGCTAATCTGGAATCAAGTGGATAGAAAGTGGGATATCTTCTTACTCACAACTCCTATGAGATTTATTCAACTTCCTGGTTATTCTCCATTGATTAGTGGTTCCAAATAAAGCTTCTTAGATCGTGGTTCATCTTCGTTTGATAAGAATCATAAAGATAATGGCATATGTCCGAACAGGCTAATCTGGAGTCATCTGTATAGAAGGTGGGATATCTTCTTGCTCACAACACTTATGAGATTTATTCAACTTCCTGGTTATTCTCCATTGATTAGTGGTTCCAAATAAAGCTTCTTAGATCGTGGTTCATCCTGGTCTGAACAGGCTAATCTGGAATCATCTGGATAGAAAGTGGGATATCATCTTACTCACTACTCCAATGAAATTTATTCAACTTCTTGGTTATTCTCCACTGATTAGTGGTTCCCAATCAAGCTTCTTACATATTGGTTCATCTTGGTTTGATAAGAATCATGAAGATATTGTCATATGTCCGAACAGGCTTATCTGGAATCATCTGGATAGAAAGTGGGATATCTTCTTACTCACAACTCCTATGAGATTTATTTAACTTCCTGGTTATTCTACACTGATTAGTGGTTCCAAATCAAGCTTCTTAGATTGTGGTTCATCCTGGTTTGATAAGAATCATGAAGATAATGGCATATGTCCGAACATGCTAATCTGGAATCATCTGGATTGAAGGTGGGATATCTTCTTGCTCACAACACTTATGAGATTTATTCAACTTCCTGGTTATTCTCCACTGATTAGTGGTTCCAAATAAATCTTCTTAGATCGTGGTTCATCCTGGTTTGATAATAATCATGAAGATATTGCCATATGTCCGAACAGGCTAATCTGAAATCATCTGGATAGAAAGTGGGATATCTTCTTACTCACAACTACTATGAGATTTATTCAACTTCCTGGTTATTCTCCACTGATTAATGGTTCCAAATAAAGCTGCTTAGATCGTGGTTTATCCTGGTTGGATAAGAATCATGAAGATAATGGCATATGTCCGAACAGGCTAATCTGGAATCATCTGGATAGAAGGTGGGATATCATCTTGCTCACAACAGTTATGAGATTTATTAAACTTCCTGGTTATTCTCCACTGATTAGTGGTTCCAAATAAAGCTTCTTAGATCGTGGTTCATCCTGGTTTGATAAGAATCATGAAGATAATGGCATATGTCCGAACAGGCTAATCTGGAATCATCTGGATAGAAAGTGGGATATCTTCTTACTCACAACTCCTATGAGATTAATTCAACTTCCTGGTTATTCTCCACTGATTAGTGGTTCCCAATCAAGCTTCTTACATATTGGTTCATCCTGGTTTGATAAGAAGCATGAAGATATTGCCATATGTCCGAACATGCTAATCTGGAATCATGTGGATAGAAAGTGGGATATCAGCTTACTCCCAACTCCTATGAGATTTATTTAACTTCCTGGTTACTCTCAACTGATTAGTGGTTCCAAATAAAGCTTCTTATATCGTGGTTCATCCTGGTTTGATAATAATCATGAAGATATTGCCATATGTCCAAACAGGCTAATCTGGATTCATCTGGATATAAAGTGGGATATCTTCTTACTCCCAACTCCTATGAGATTTATTCAACTTCCTGGTTATTCTCCACTGATTAGTGGTTCCAAATAAAGCTTCTTATATCGTGGTTCATCCTGGTTTGATAAGAATCATGAAGATAATGGCATATGTCCGAACATGCTAATCTGGAATCATCTGGATAGAACGTGGGATATCTTCTTGCTCTTAACACTTATGAGATTTATTCAACTTCCTGTTTATTCTCCACTGATTAGTGGTTCCAGATAAAGCTTCTTAGATCGTAGTTCATCCTGGTTTGATAAGAATCATGAAGATATTGCCATATGTCCGAACAAGCTAATCTGGAATCATCTGGATAGAAGGTGGGATATCTTCTTGCTCACAACACTTATGAGATTTATTCAACTTCCTGGTTATTCTCCACTGATTAGTGGTTCCAAATAAATCTTCTTAGATCGTGGTTCATCCTGGTTTGATAAGAATCATGAAGCTATTGCCATATGTCCGAACAGGCTAATCTGGAATCATTTGGATAGAAAGTGGGATATCTTATTACTCACAACTCCTATGAGATTTATTTAACTTCCTGGTTATTCTCCACTGATTAGTGGTTCCCAATCAAGCTTCTTACATATTGGTTCATCCTGGTTTCATAAGAATCATGAAGATAATGGCATATGTCCGAATAGGCTAATCTGGAATCATCTGGATAGAAGGTGGGATATCTTCTTACTCACAACACTTATGAGATTTATTCAACTTCCTGGTTATTCTACACTGATTAGTGGTTCCAAATAAAGCTTCTTAGATCGTGGTTCATCCTGGTTTGATAAGAATCATGAAGATATTGCCATATGTCCGAACAGACAAACTGGAATCATATTGATAGAAAGTGGGATATCTTCTTACTCACAACTCTTATGAGATTTATTCAACTGCTGGTTATTCTCCACTGGTTAATGGTTCTAAATAAAGCTTATTAGATCGTGGTTTTTCCTGGTTTGATAAGAATCATGAAGATAATGGCATATGTCTGAACAGGCTAATCTGAAATCATCTGGATAGAAGGTGGGATATCTTCTTGCTCACAACACTTATGAGATTTATTCAACTTCCTGGTTATTCTCAACTGATTAGTGGTTCCAAATAAATCTTCTTAGATCGTGGTTCATCCTGGTTTGATAAGAATCATGAAGATAATGGCATATGTCCGAACAGGCTAATCTGGAATCATCTGGATAGAAGGTGGGATATCTTCTTGCTCACAACACTTATGATATTTATTCAACTTCCTGGTTATTCTCCACTGATTAGTGGTTCCAAATAAAGCTTCTTAGATCGTCGTTCATCCTGGTTTGATAAGAATCATGAAGCTATTGCCATAGGTCCGAACAGGCTAATCTGGAATCATCTGGATAGAAAGTGGGATATCTTCTTACCCACAACTCCTATGAGATTTATTCAACTTCCTGGTTATTCTCCACTGATTAGTGGTTCCCAATCAAGCTTCTTACATATTGGTTCATCCTGGTTTGATAAGAAGCATGAAGATATTGCCATATGTCCGAACATTCTAATCTGGAATCATGTGGATAGAAAGTAGGATATCTTCTTACTCACAACTCCTATGAGATTTATTAAACTTCCTGGTTATTCTCGATTGATTAGTGGTTCCAAATAAAGCTTCTTAGATCGTGGTTAATCTTGGTTTGATAAGAATCATAAAGATAATTGCATATGTTCGAACAGGCTAATCTGGATTCATCTGGATATAAAGTGGGATATCTTTTTACTCACAACTCCTATGAGATTTATTCAACTTCCTGGTTATTCTCCACTGATTAGTGGTTCCAAATAAAGTTTCTTAGATCGTGGTTCATCCTGGTTTGATAAGAATCATGAAGATAATGGCATATGTCCGAACATGCTAATCTGGAATCATCTGGATAGAAGGTGGGATATCTTCTTGCTCAAAACACTTATGAGATTTATTCAACTCCCTGGTTATTCTCCACTGATTAGTGGTTCCAAATAAAGCTTCTTAGATCGTGGTTCTTCCTGGTTTGATAAGAATCATGAAGATATTGCCATATGTTCGAACAGGCTAACCTGGAATCAGCTGGATAGAAAGTGGGATATCTTCTTACTAACAACTCCTGTGAGATTTATTCAACTTCCTAGTTATTCTCCACTGATTAGTGGTTCCAAATAATACTTCTTAGATCGTGGTTCATCCTGGTTTGGTAAGAATCATGAAGATATTGCCATATGTTCGAACAGGCTAACCTGGAATCAGCTGGATAGAAAGTGGGATATCTTCTTACTAACAACTCCTGTGAGATTTATTCAACTTCCTAGTTATTCTCCACTGATTAGTGGTTCCAAATAATACTTCTTAGACGTGGTTCATCCTGGTTTGATAAGAATCATGAAGATAATGGCATATGTCCGAACATGCTAATCTGGAATCATCTGGATAGAAGGTCGGATATCTTCTTGCTCACAACACTTATAAGATTTATTCAACTTCCTGGTTATTCTCCACTGATTAGTGGTTCCAAATAAAGCTTCTTAGATCGTGGTTCATCCTGGTTTGATAATAATCATGAAGATATTGCCATATGTCCGAACAGGCTAATCTGGAATCAGCTGGATAGAAAGTGGGATATCTTCTTACTCACAACTCCTATGAGATTTATTCAACTTCCTGGTTATTCTCCACTGATTAGTGGTTCCAAATAAAGCTTCTTAGATCGTGGTTTATCCTGGTTTGATAAGAATCATGAAGATAATGGCATATGTCCGAACAGGCTAATCTGGAATCATCTGGATAAAAGGTGGGATATCTTCTTTCTCACAACAGTTATGAGATTTATTAAACTTCCTGGTTATTCTCAACTGATTAATGGTTCCAAATAAAGCTTCTTAGATCATGGTTCATCCTGGTTTGATAAGAATCATGAAGCTATTGCCATATGTCAAAACAGGCTAATCTGGATTCATCTGGATATAAAGTCGGATATCTTCTTACTCACAACTCCTATGAGATTTATTCAACTTCCTGGTTATTCTACACTGATTAGTGGTTCCAAATAAAGCTTCTTAGATCGTGGTTTATCCTGTTTTGATAAGAATCATGAAGATAATGGCATATGTCCGAACAGGCTAATCTGGAATCATCTGGATAGAAAGTGGGATATCTTCTTACTCACAACTCCTATGAGATTTATTCAACTTCCTGGTTATTCTTCACTGATTAGTGGTTCCAAATAAAGCTTCTTAGATCGTGGTTCAACCTGGTTTGATAAGAATCATGAAGATGATGGCATATGTCCGAACAGGCTAATCTGGAATCATCTAGATAGAAGGTGGGATATCTTCTTGCTCACAACACTTATGAGATTTATTCAACTCCCTGGTTATTCTCCACTGATTAGTGGTTCCAAATAAAGCTTCTTAGATCGTGGTTCATCCTGGTTTGATAATAATCATGAAGATATTGCCATATGTCCGAACAGGCTAATCTGGAATCATCTGGATAGAAAGTGGGATATCTTTTTACTCACAACTCCTATGAGGTTTATTCAACTTCCTGGTTATTCTCCACTGATTAGTGGTTCCAAATATAGCTTCTTATATCGTGGTTCATCCTGGTTTGATAAGAATCATGAAGATAATGGCATATGTTCGAACAGGCTAATCTGGAATCATCTGGATAAAAAGTGGGATATCTTCTTACTCACAACTCCTATGAGATTTATTCAACTTCTTGGTTATTCTCCACTGTTTAGTGGTTCCCAATCAAGCTTCTTACATATTGGTTCATCCTGGTTTGATAAGAATCATGAAGATATTGCCATATGTCCGAACAGGCTTATCTGGAATCATCTGGATAGAAAGTGGGATATCTTCTTACTCACAACTCCTATGAGATTTATTCAACTTCCTGGTTATTCTCCACTGATTAGTGGTTCCAAATAAAGCTTCTTAGATCGTGGTTCATCCTGGTTTGATAAGAATCATGAAGATAATGGCATATGTCCGAACATGCTAATCTGGAATCATCTGGATAGAAGGTGGGATATCTTCTTGCTCAAAACACTTATGAGATTTATTCAACTCCCTGGTTATTCTCCACTGATTAGTGGTTCCAAATAAAGCTTCTTAGATCGTGGTTCTTCCTGGTTTGATAAGAATCATGAAGATATTGCCATATGTTCGAACATGCTAACCTGGAATCAGCTGGATAGAAAGTGGGATATCTTCTTACTAACAACTCCTGTGAGATTTATTCAACTTCCTAGTTATTCTCCACTGATTAGTGGTTCCAAATAATACTTCTTAGATCGTGGTTCATCCTGGTTTGGTAAGAATCATGAAGATATTGCCATATGTTCGAACAGGCTAACCTGGAATCAGCTGGATAGAAAGTGGGATATCTTCTTACTAACAACTCCTGTGAGATTTATTCAACTTCCTAGTTATTCTCCACTGATTAGTGGTTCCAAATAATACTTCTTAGACGTGGTTCATCCTGGTTTGATAAGAATCATGAAGATAATGGCATATGTCCGAACATGCTAATCTGGAATCATCTGGATAGAAGGTCGGATATCTTCTTGCTCACAACACTTATAAGATTTATTCAACTTCCTGGTTATTCTCCACTGATTAGTGGTTCCAAATAAAGCTTCTTAGATCGTGGTTCATCCTGGTTTGATAATAATCATGAAGATATTGCCATATGTCCGAACAGGCTAATCTGGAATCAGCTGGATAGAAAGTGGGATATCTTCTTACTCACAACTCCTATGAGATTTATTCAACTTCCTGGTTATTCTCCACTGATTAGTGGTTCCAAATAAAGCTTCTTAGATCGTGGTTTATCCTGGTTTGATAAGAATCATGAAGATAATGGCATATGTCCGAACAGGCTAATCTGGAATCATCTGGATAAAAGGTGGGATATCTTCTTTCTCACAACAGTTATGAGATTTATTAAACTTCCTGGTTATTCTCAACTGATTAATGGTTCCAAATAAAGCTTCTTAGATCATGGTTCATCCTGGTTTGATAAGAATCATGAAGCTATTGCCATATGTCAAAACAGGCTAATCTGGATTCATCTGGATATAAAGTCGGATATCTTCTTACTCACAACTCCTATGAGATTTATTCAACTTCCTGGTTATTCTACACTGATTAGTGGTTCCAAATAAAGCTTCTTAGATCGTGGTTTATCCTGTTTTGATAAGAATCATGAAGATAATGGCATATGTCCGAACAGGCTAATCTGGAATCATCTGGATAGAAAGTGGGATATCTTCTTACTCACAACTCCTATGAGATTTATTCAACTTCCTGGTTATTCTTCACTGATTAGTGGTTCCAAATAAAGCTTCTTAGATCGTGGTTCAACCTGGTTTGATAAGAATCATGAAGATGATGGCATATGTCCGAACAGGCTAATCTGGAATCATCTAGATAGAAGGTGGGATATCTTCTTGCTCACAACACTTATGAGATTTATTCAACTCCCTGGTTATTCTCCACTGATTAGTGGTTCCAAATAAAGCTTCTTAGATCGTGGTTCATCCTGGTTTGATAATAATCATGAAGATATTGCCATATGTCCGAACAGGCTAATCTGGAATCATCTGGATAGAAAGTGGGATATCTTTTTACTCACAACTCCTATGAGGTTTATTCAACTTCCTGGTTATTCTCCACTGATTAGTGGTTCCAAATATAGCTTCTTATATCGTGGTTCATCCTGGTTTGATAAGAATCATGAAGATAATGGCATATCTTCGAACAGGCTAATCTGGAATCATCTGGATAAAAAGTGGGATATCTTCTTACTCACAACTCCTATGAGATTTATTCAACTTCTTGGTTATTCTCCACTGTTTAGTGGTTCCCAATCAAGCTTCTTACATATTGGTTCATCCTGGTTTGATAAGAATCATGAAGATATTGCCATATGTCCGAACAGGCTTATCTGGAATCATCTGGATAGAAAGTGGGATATCTTCTTACTCACAACTCCTATGAGATTTATTCAACTTCCTGGTTATTCTCCACTGATTAGTGGTTCCAAATAAAGCTTCTTAGATCGTGGTTCATCCTGGTTTGATAAGAATCATGAAGATAATGGCATATGTCCGAACATGCTAATCTGGAATCATCTGGATAGAAGGTGGGATATCTTCTTGCTCAAAACACTTATGAGATTTATTCAACTCCCTGGTTATTCTCCACTGATTAGTGGTTCCAAATAAAGCTTCTTAGATCGTGGTTCTTCCTGGTTTGATAAGAATCATGAAGATATTGCCATATGTTCGAACATGCTAACCTGGAATCAGCTGGATAGAAAGTGGGATATCTTCTTACTAACAACTCCTGTGAGATTTATTCAACTTCCTAGTTATTCTCCACTGATTAGTGGTTCCAAATAATACTTCTTAGATCGTGGTTCATCCTGGTTTGGTAAGAATCATGAAGATATTGCCATATGTTCGAACAGGCTAACCTGGAATCAGCTGGATAGAAAGTGGGATATCTTCTTACTAACAACTCCTGTGAGATTTATTCAACTTCCTAGTTATTCTCCACTGATTAGTGGTTCCAAATAATACTTCTTAGACGTGGTTCATCCTGGTTTGATAAGAATCATGAAGATAATGGCATATGTCCGAACATGCTAATCTGGAATCATCTGGATAGAAGGTCGGATATCTTCTTGCTCACAACACTTATAAGATTTATTCAACTTCCTGGTTATTCTCCACTGATTAGTGGTTCCAAATAAAGCTTCTTAGATCGTGGTTCATCCTGGTTTGATAATAATCATGAAGATATTGCCATATGTCCGAACAGGCTAATCTGGAATCAGCTGGATAGAAAGTGGGATATCTTCTTACTCACAACTCCTATGAGATTTATTCAACTTCCTGGTTATTCTCCACTGATTAGTGGTTCCAAATAAAGCTTCTTAGATCGTGGTTTATCCTGGTTTGATAAGAATCATGAAGATAATGGCATATGTCCGAACAGGCTAATCTGGAATCATCTGGATAAAAGGTGGGATATCTTCTTTCTCACAACAGTTATGAGATTTATTAAACTTCCTGGTTATTCTCAACTGATTAATGGTTCCAAATAAAGCTTCTTAGTTCGTGGTTCATCCTGGTTTGATAAGAATCATGAAGCTATTGCCATATGTCAAAACAGGCTAATCTGGATTCATCTGGATATAAAGTCGGATATCTTCTTACTCACAACTCCTATGAGATTTATTCAACTTCCTGGTTATTCTACACTGATTAGTGGTTCCAAATAAAGCTTCTTAGATCGTGGTTTATCCTGTTTTGATAAGAATCATGAAGATAAAGGCATATGTCCGAACAGGCTAATCTGGAATCATCTGGATAGAAAGTGGGATATCTTCTTACTCACAACTCCTATGAGATTTATTCAACTTCCTGGTTATTCTTCACTGATTAGTGGTTCCAAATAAAGCTTCTTAGATCGTGGTTCAACCTGGTTTGATAAGAATCATGAAGATGATGGCATATGTCCGAACAGGCTAATCTGGAATCATCTAGATAGAAGGTGGGATATCTTCTTGCTCACAACACTTATGAGATTTATTCAACTCCCTGGTTATTCTCCACTGATTAGTGGTTCCAAATAAAGCTTCTTAGATCGTGGTTCATCCTGGTTTGATAATAATCATGAAGATATTGCCATATGTCCGAACAGGCTAATCTGGAATCATCTGGATAGAAAGTGGGATATCTTTTTACTCACAACTCCTATGAGGTTTATTCAACTTCCTGGTTATTCTCCACTGATTAGTGGTTCCAAATATAGCTTCTTATATCGTGGTTCATCCTGGTTTGATAAGAATCATGAAGATAATGGCATATGTTCGAACAGGCTAATCTGGAATCATCTGGATAAAAAGTGGGATATCTTCTTACTCACAACTCCTATGAGATTTATTCAACTTCTTGGTTATTCTCCACTGTTTAGTGGTTCCCAATCAAGCTTCTTACATATTGGTTCATCCTGGTTTGATAAGAATCATGAAGATATTGCCATATGTCCGAACAGGCTTATCTGGAATCATCTGGATAGAAAGTGGGATATCTTCTTACTCACAACTCCTATGAGATTTATTCAACTTCCTGGTTATTCTACGCTGATTAGTGGTTCCAAATAAAGCTTCTTAGATCGTGGTTTATCCTGGTTTGATAAGAATCATGAAGATAATGGCATATGTCCGAACATGCTAATCTGGAATCATTTGGATATAAAGTGGGATATCTTCTTACTCACAACTCTTATGAGATTTATTCAACTTGCTGGTTATTCTACACTGGTTAATGGTACTAAATAAAGCTTATTAGATCGTGGTTTTTCCTGGTTTGATAAGAATCATGAAGATAATGGCATATGTCCGAAAAGGCTAATCTAAAATCATCTGGATAGAAGGTGGGATATCTTCTTGCTCACAACACTTATGAGATTTATTCAACTTCATGGTTATTCTCAACTAATTAGTGGTTCCAAATAAAGATTCTTAGACGTGGTTCATCCTGGTTTGATAAGAATCATGAAGATAATGGCATATGTCCGAACATGCTAATCTGGAATCATCTGGATAGAAGGTGGGATATCTTCTTGCTCATAACACTTATGAGATTTATTCAACTTCCTGGTTATTCTCCACTGATTAGTGGTTCCAAATAAAGCTTCTTAGATCGTGGTTCATCCTGGTTTGATAAGAATCATGAAGATAATGGCATATGTCCGAACATGCTAATCTGGAATCATCTGGATAGAAGGTGGGATATCTTCTTGCTCACAACACTTATGAGATCTATTCAACTCCCTGGTTATTCTCCACTGATTAGTGGTTCCAAATAAAGCTTCTTAGATCGTGGTTCATCCTGGTTTGATAAGAATCATGCAGATATTGCCATATGTCCGAACAGGCTAATCTGGAATCATCTGGATAGAAAGTGGGATATCTTCTTACTCACAACTCCTGTGAGATCTATTCAACTTCCTGGTTATTCTCCACTGATTAGTGGTTCCAAATAAAGCTTCTTAGATCGTGGTTTATCCTGGTTTGATAATAATCATGAAGATATTGTCATATGTCCGAAAAGGCTAATCTGGAATCATCTGGATAGAAATTGGGATATCTTCTTACTCACAACTCCTATGAGATTTATTCAACTTCCTGGTTATTCTCCACTGATTAGTGGTTCCAAATAAAGCTTCTTAGATCGTGGTTCATACTGGTTTGATAAGAATCATGAAGATAGTGGCATATGTCCGAACATGCTAATCTGGAATCATCTGGATAGAAGGTGGGATATCTTCTTGCTCACAACACTTATGAGATTTATTCAACTCCCTGGTTATTCTCCACTGATTAGTGGTTCCAAATAAAGCTTCTTAGATCGTGGTTCTTCCTGGTTTGATAAGAATCATGAAGATATTGCCATATGTCCGAACAGGCTAATCTAGAATCATCTGGATAGAAAGTGGGATATCTTCTTACTAACAACTTCTGTGAGATTTATTCAACTTCCTAGTTATTCTCTACTGATTAGTGGTTCCAAATAAAGCTTCTTAGATCGTGGTTCATTATGGTTTGATAAGAACCATGAAGATATTGCCATATGTCTGAACATGCTTATCTGGAATCATCTGGATAGAAGGTGGGATATCTTCTTGCTCACAACACTTATGAGATTTATTCAACTCCCTGGTTATTCTCCACTGATTAGTGGTTCCAAATAAAGCTTCTTAGATCGTGGTTTATCCTGGTTTGATAATAATCATGAAGATATTGTCATATGTCCGAAAAGGCTAATCTGGAATCATCTGGATAGAAAATGGGATATCTTCTTACTCACAACTCCTATGAGATTTATTCAACTTCCTGGTTATTCTCCACTGATTAGTGGTTCCAAATATAGCTTCTTATATCGTGGTTCATCCTGGTTTGATAAGAATCATGAAGATAATGGCATATGTTCGAACAGGCTAATCTGGAATCATCTGGATAGAAAGTGGGATATCTTCTTACTCACAACTCCTATGAGATTTATTCAACTTCTTGGTTATTCTCCACTGTTTAGTGGTTCGCAATCAAGCTTCTTACATATTGGTTCATCCTGGTTTGATAAGAATCATGAAGATATTGCCATATGTCCGGACAGCCTTATCTGGAATCATCTGGATAGAAAGTGGGATATCTTCTTACTCACAACTCCTATGAGATGTATTCAACTTCCTGGTTATTCTACACTGATTAGTGGTTCCAAATAAAGCTTCTTAGATCGTGGTTTATCATGGTTTGATAAGAATCATGAAGATAATGGCATATGTTCGAACAGGCTAATCTGGAATCATCTGGATAGAAAGTGAGATATCTTCTTACTCACAACTCCTATGAGATTTATTCAACTTCCTGGTTATTCTCCACTGATTAGTGGTTCCAAATAAAGCTTCTTAGATCGTGGTTCATACTGGTTTGATAAGAATCATGAAGATAGTGGCATATGTCCGAACATGCTAATCTGGAATCATCTGGATAGAAGGTGGGATATCTTCTTGCTCACAACACTTATGAGATTTATTCAACTCCCTGGTTATTCTCCACTGATTAGTGGTTCCAAATAAAGCTTCTTAGATCGTGGTTCTTCCTGGTTTGATAAGAATCATGAAGATATTGCCATATGTCCGAACAGGCTAATCTAGAATCATCTGGATAGAAAGTGGGATATCTTCTTACTAACAACTTCTGTGAGATTTATTCAACTTCCTAGTTATTCTCCACTGATTAGTGGTTCCAAATAAAGCTTCTTAGATCGTGGTTCATTATGGTTTGATAAGAACCATGAAGATATTGCCATATGTCTGAACAGGCTTATCTGGAATCATCTGGATAGAAGGTGGGATATCTTCTTGCTCACAACACTTATGAGATTTATTCAACTCCCTGGTTATTCTCCACTGATTAGTGGTTCCAAATAAAGCTTCTTAGATCGTGGTTTATCCTGGTTTGATAATAATCATGAAGATATTGTCATATGTCCGAAAAGGCTAATCTGGAATCATCTGGATAGAAAATGAGATATCTTCTTACTCACAACTCCTATGAGATTTATTCAACTTCCTGGTTATTCTCCACTGATTAGTGGTTCCAAATATAGCTTCTTATATCGTGGTTCATCCTGGTTTGATAAGAATCATGAAGATAATGGCATATGTTCGAACAGGCTAATCTGGAATCATCTGGATAGAAAGTGGGATATCTTCTTACTCAAAACTCCTATGAGATTTATTCAACTTCTTGGTTATTCTCCACTGTTTAGTGGTTCGCAATCAAGCTTCTTACATATTGGTTCATCCTGGTTTGATAAGAATCATGAAGATATTGCCATATGTCCGGACAGCCTTATCTGGAATCATCTGGATAGAAAGTGGGATATCTTCTTACTCACAACTCCTATGAGATGTATTCAACTTCCTGGTTATTCTACACTGATTAGTGGTTCCAAATAAAGCTTCTTAGATCGTGGTTTATCATGGTTTGATAAGAATCATGAAGATAATGGCATATGTTCGAACAGGCTAATCTGGAATCATCTGGATAGAAAGTGAGATATCTTCTTACTCACAACTCCTATGAGATTTATTCAACTTCCTGGTTATTCTCCACTGATTAGTGGTTCCAAATAAAGCTTCTTAGATCGTGGTTCAACCTGGTTTGATAAGAATCATGAAGATAATGGCATATGTCCGAACAGGCTAATCTGGAATCATCTAGATAGAAGGTGGGATATCTTCTTGCTCACAACACTTATGAGATTTATTCAACTCCCTGGTTATTCTTCACTGATTAGTGGTTCCAAATAAAGCTTCTTAGATCGTGGTTCATCCTGGTTTGGTAAGAATCATGAAGATATTGCCATATGTCCGAACAGGCTAATCTGGAATCATCTGGATAGAAAGTGGGATATCTTCTTACTCACAACTCCTATGAGATTTATTCAACTTCCTGGTTATTCTCCACTGATTAGTGGTTCCAAATAAAGCTTCTTAGACGTCGTTCATCCTGGTTTGATAAGAATCATGAAGATAATGGCATATGTCCGAACATGCTAATCTGGAATCATCTGGATAGAAGGTCGGATATTTTCTTGCTCACAACACTTATAAGATTTATTCAACTTCCTGGTTATTCTCCACTGATTAGTGGTTCCAAATAAAGCTTCTTAGATCGTGGTTCATCCTGGTTTGATAATAATCATGAAGATATTGCCATATGTCCGAACAGGCTTATCTGGAATCATCTGGATAGAAAGTGGGATATCTTCTTACTCACAACTCCTATGAGATTTATTCAACTTCCTGGTTATTCTACGCTGATTAGTGGTTCCAAATAAAGCTTCTTAGATCGTGGTTTATCCTGGTTTGATAAGAATCATGAAGATAATGGCATATGTCCGAACATGCTAATCTGGAATCATTTGGATATAAAGTGGGATATCTTCTTACTCACAACTCTTATGAGATTTATTCAACTTGCTGGTTATTCTCCACTGGTTAATGGTACTAAATAAAGCTTATTAGATCGTGGTTTTTCCTGGTTTGATAAGAATCATGAAGATAATGGCATATGTCCGAAAAGGCTAATCTAAAATCATCTGGATAGAAGGTGGGATATCTTCTTGCTCACAACACTTATGAGATTTATTCAACTTCATGGTTATTCTCAACTAATTAGTGGTTCCAAATAAAGATTCTTAGACGTGGTTCATCCTGGTTTGATAAGAATCATGAAGATAATGGCATATGTCCGAACATGCTAATCTGGAATCATCTGGATAGAAGGTGGGATATCTTCTTGCTCATAACACTTATGAGATTTATTCAACTTCCTGGTTATTCTCCACTGATTAGTGGTTCCAAATAAAGCTTCTTAGATCGTGGTTCATCCTGGTTTGATAAGAATCATGAAGATAATGGCATATGTCCGAACATGCTAATCTGGAATCATCTGGATAGAAGGTGGGATATCTTCTTGCTCACAACACTTATGAGATCTATTCAACTCCCTGGTTATTCTCCACTGATTAGTGGTTCCAAATAAAGCTTCTTAGATCGTGGTTCATCCTGGTTTGATAAGAATCATGCAGATATTGCCATATGTCCGAACAGGCTAATCTGGAATCATCTGGATAGAAAGTGGGATATCTTCTTACTCACAACTCCTGTGAGATCTATTCAACTTCCTGGTTATTCTCCACTGATTAGTGGTTCCAAATAAAGCTTCTTAGATCGTGGTTTATCCTGGTTTGATAATAATCATGAAGATATTGTCATATGTCCGAAAAGGCTAATCTGGAATCATCTGGATAGAAATTGGGATATCTTCTTACTCACAACTCCTATGAGATTTATTCAACTTCCTGGTTATTCTCCACTGATTAGTGGTTCCAAATAAAGCTTCTTAGATCGTGGTTCATACTGGTTTGATAAGAATCATGAAGATAGTGGCATATGTCCGAACATGCTAATCTGGAATCATCTGGATAGAAGGTGGGATATCTTCTTGCTCACAACACTTATGAGATTTATTCAACTCCCTGGTTATTCTCCACTGATTAGTGGTTCCAAATAAAGCTTCTTAGATCGTGGTTCTTCCTGGTTTGATAAGAATCATGAAGATATTGCCATATGTCCGAACAGGCTAATCTAGAATCATCTGGATAGAAAGTGGGATATCTTCTTACTAACAACTTCTGTGAGATTTATTCAACTTCCTAGTTATTCTCTACTGATTAGTGGTTCCAAATAAAGCTTCTTAGATCGTGGTTCATTATGGTTTGATAAGAACCATGAAGATATTGCCATATGTCTGAACATGCTTATCTGGAATCATCTGGATAGAAGGTGGGATATCTTCTTGCTCACAACACTTATGAGATTTATTCAACTCCCTGGTTATTCTCCACTGATTAGTGGTTCCAAATAAAGCTTCTTAGATCGTGGTTTATCCTGGTTTGATAATAATCATGAAGATATTGTCATATGTCCGAAAAGGCTAATCTGGAATCATCTGGATAGAAAATGGGATATCTTCTTACTCACAACTCCTATGAGATTTATTCAACTTCCTGGTTATTCTCCACTGATTAGTGGTTCCAAATATAGCTTCTTATATCGTGGTTCATCCTGGTTTGATAAGAATCATGAAGATAATGGCATATGTTCGAACAGGCTAATCTGGAATCATCTGGATAGAAAGTGGGATATCTTCTTACTCACAACTCCTATGAGATTTATTCAACTTCTTGGTTATTCTCCACTGTTTAGTGGTTCGCAATCAAGCTTCTTACATATTGGTTCATCCTGGTTTGATAAGAATCATGAAGATATTGCCATATGTCCGGACAGCCTTATCTGGAATCATCTGGATAGAAAGTGGGATATCTTCTTACTCACAACTCCTATGAGATGTATTCAACTTCCTGGTTATTCTACACTGATTAGTGGTTCCAAATAAAGCTTCTTAGATCGTGGTTTATCATGGTTTGATAAGAATCATGAAGATAATGGCATATGTTCGAACAGGCTAATCTGGAATCATCTGGATAGAAAGTGAGATATCTTCTTACTCACAACTCCTATGAGATTTATTCAACTTCCTGGTTATTCTCCACTGATTAGTGGTTCCAAATAAAGCTTCTTAGATCGTGGTTCAACCTGGTTTGATAAGAATCATGAAGATAATGGCATATGTCCGAACAGGCTAATCTGGAATCATCTAGATAGAAGGTGGGATATCTTCTTGCTCACAACACTTATGAGATTTATTCAACTCCCTGGTTATTCTTCACTGATTAGTGGTTCCAAATAAAGCTTCTTAGATCGTGGTTCATCCTGGTTTGGTAAGAATCATGAAGATATTGCCATATGTCCGAACAGGCTAATCTGGAATCATCTGGATAGAAAGTGGGATATCTTCTTACTCACAACTCCTATGAGATTTATTCAACTTCCTGGTTATTCTCCACTGATTAGTGGTTCCAAATAAAGCTTCTTAGACGTGGTTCATCCTGGTTTGATAAGAATCATGAAGATAATGGCATATGTCCGAACATGCTAATCTGGAATCATCTGGATAGAAGGTCGGATATTTTCTTGCTCACAACACTTATAAGATTTATTCAACTTCCTGGTTATTCTCCACTGATTAGTGGTTCCAAATAAAGCTTCTTAGATCGTGGTTCATCCTGGTTTGATAATAATCATGAAGATATTGCCATATGTCCGAACAGGCTAATCTGGAATCATCTGGATAGAAAGTGGGATATCTTCTTACTCACAACTCCTATGAGATTTATTCAACTTCCTGGTTATTCTCCACTGATTAGTGGTTCCAAATAAAGCTTCTTAGATCGTGGTTTATCCTGGTTTGATAAGAATCATGAAGATAATGGCATATGTCCGAACATGCTAATCAGGAATCATCTGGATAGAAGGTGGGATATCTTCTTTCTCACAACAGTTATGAGATTTATTAAACTTCCTGGTTATTCTCAACTGATTAATGGTTCCAAATAAAGCTTCTTAGATCGTGGTTCATCCTGGTTTGATAAGAATCATGAAGCTATTGCCATATGTCAAAACAGACTAATCTGGATTCATTTGGATATAAAGTCGGATATCTTCTTACTCACAACTCCTATGAGATTTATTCAACTTCCTGGTTATTCTACACTGATTAGTGGTTCCAAATAAAGCTTCTTAGATCGTGGTTTATCCTGGTTTGATAAGAATCATGAAAATAATGGCATATGTCCGAACAGGCTAATCTGGAATCATCTGGATAGAAAGTGGGATATCTTCTTACTCACAACTCCTATGAGATTTATTCAACTTCCTGGTTATTCTCCACTGATTAGTGGTTCCAAATAAAGCTTCTTAGATCGTGGTTCAACCTGGTTTGATAAGAATCATGAAGATAATGGCATATGTCCGAACAGGCTAATATGGAATCATCTAGATAGAAGGTGGGATATCTTCTTGCTCACAACACTTATGAGATTTATTCAACTCCATGGTTATTCTTCACTGATTAGTGGTTCCAAATAAAGCTTCTTAGATCGTGGTTCATCCTGGTTTGGTAAGAATCATGAAGATATTGCCATATGTCCGAACAGGCTAATCTGGAATCATCTGGATAGAAAGTGGGATATCTTCTTACTCACAACTCCTATGAGATTTATTCAACTTCCTGGTTATTCTCCACTGATTAGTTGTTCCAAATAAAGCTTCTTAGACGTGGTTCATCCTGGTTTGATAAGAATCATGAAGATAATGGCATATGTCCGAACATGCTAATCTGGAATCATCTGGAAAGAAGGTCGGATATTTTCTTGCTCACAACACTTATAAGATTTATTCAACTTCCTGGTTATTCTCCACTGATTAGTGGTTCCAAATAAAGCTTCTTAGATCGTGGTTCATCCTGGTTTGATAATAATCATGAAGATATTGCCATATGTCCGAACAGGCTAATCTGGAATCATCTGGATAGAAAGTGGGATATCTTTTTACTCACAACTCCTATGAGATTTATTCAACTTCCTGGTTATTCTCCACTGATTAGTGGTTACTGAGCAGGAGACCACTCGGGATCACCGAGATGTCCTCGTTGCCACCACAATCATAGTGGGCAGTGTGTGAGGTGCCTTGTTTGCGGTAAGCCAGGACACATTGCGAGGTATTGTCGGGTTAAGCCATTGGATGCGCCACCAGTCGGGCAGATTACCGCGCCAACAGCACCAGTAGCGGAAAACCAGTTTTGCTATGGCTGTAACCAGTCGGGTCATTTCGTCAGAGATTGTCCCAGGAGGGGCAATGCAGCGCTTCCACCACCACCGAAGCGCCTAGCCATCGCCCCACGTGTGTTTACGGTTGGAGATGCCCAGGGAGCCGAGCCGATAGCGGGTACGCTTCTTATTCAGACTTGTTGTGTTTTCAGTATTTTGGTTTTGTGGTTATCATTTGTAGTTAGTAAAAATCTCGTGTAAGATTGGTTTCGGTTGGAGGTGAGCCAGCTCACACCTTATTCGATTCGGGAGCTTCTCACAGTTTTGTGAGTCCGCGTTTGGTCAAATCATGGTCTTTCCGAGGTGTCTTCGAGCCGAAGGCTAAGCAGATTCAGACCGCCGGCACAGAGAGATTGGGAACAATCGGAGTTCATCGCAATGTACCAGTTATGCTTGGAGGAGTTGACTTGCTTGGAGATTTGACGGAGATGAAGATGAGTTTCTACGACGTCATACTTGGGATGGATTGGTTGACGAGACATCGAGTTGTATTAGATTGCCCGGAAGCAAGAGTTAGTATTCCAAGAGCAGAGGGGAAGATTACATTTGAGGGAACCCAGACATATAAAGGGGTTTCTATCGTCTCCATGTTGCGTGCAGAGGATTTACTAGACAAAGGAGCTGAGGGATTTTTGGCGACCATTTCGATGGTTAATGATGATGATCAGCAGGAGCTGCATGATATTCCAGTAGTTGCTGAGTATGCAGATGTTTTTGAGACCTTAAAAGGGCCACCGCCAGCTAGAAGTGACGTTCGTACTATCGAGGTGGAACCAGGGACAGCACCAGTTTCACGAGCTCCTTACCGTTTAGCTCCAGCAGAGATGGCTGAGTTGAAGAAGCAATTGGAGGAATTATTAGACAAGGGTCTTATCAGGCCGAGTACTTCACCATGGGGAGCACCAGTATTGTTTGTGAAGAAGAAGGATGGGAGTCTCAGGCTTTGTATCGACTACAGAGGGTTGAACAAAGTTACCATAAAGAATAAGTATCCACTTCCGCGTATCGATGAGTTGTTAGATCAGTTGCAGGGAGCTTCATGGTTTTCTAAGATTGACTTAGCGTCAGGATACCATCAGATTGCTATAGCTGAGGGTGATGTGCGGAAGACGGCTTTCCGTACACGCTATGGACACTATGAGTTTGTTGTGATGCCATTTAGGTTGACGAACGCACCGGCAGCATTCATGAAGCTAATGAATGATGTGTTCCGCGAGCATTTGGATAAGTGTGTGATCGTTTTCATCGACGATATCTTGGTTTATTCTCGGAGTAGAGAAGAGCATGCTGAGCACTTACGGATTGTGTTGGGGAAGCTTAGAGAGCATCTGTTGTTTGCTAAGTTGAGTAAGTGCAGCTTCTGGCAGAGGAAGATTGGATTTTTGGGTCATGTTGTTTCAGAAGCGGGAGTTTCTGTAGATCCGGAAAAGATTAAAGCTATTTCAGAGTGGCCGACACCTAAGAGTGCGACAGAGATCCGCAGTTTTCTTGGTTTAGCAGGATACTACAGGAATTTTGTCAAGGGTTTTTCTAGCATTGCAAAGCCAATGACAAAGTTAACGGGCAAGGACGTCAAGTTTGAATGGACAGATGAGTGCTCGGAGAGTTTTGCTGAGTTGAAGCGACATCTGACACAGACGCCAGTTTTGGCACTCCCGAGGCCAGGGTTTCCGTACGAGGTTTACACCGATGCATCAGGTACTGGATTGGGATGTGTATTGATGCAGGAGGGGAAAGTCATTGCTTATGCATCACGACAGTTGAGGCCTCACGAGGCTAATTATCCTACGCACGATTTGGAGTTAGCGGCCGTTGTCTTTGCGTTGAAGATTTGGAGATCATATTTATATGGAGAGAAGGTGAAGATTCTCACAGATCACAAGAGTCTGAAGTACATCTTTACTCAGACGGACTTGAACTTAAGGCAGCGCAGATGGATGGAGTTATTAGCAGATTATAATTTGGAGATCACTTATCACCCGGGGAAAGCCAATCAGGTGGCAGATGCTTTGAGTAGGCGCAGAAGTGATGTTTCAGTAACCAGAGAGGTTCAGGAGTTTACTGGGATGCTAGCTAGTCTCAGATTGTGTGCCACTTCTGTAGACGGAGAGACAGTTGGTCTCGAGGCCGTGGAGCATGCAGATTTGCTATGGAGGATACGCAAAGCTCAGGAGGCAGATGAGGCTTTGCGTAAGCAGATTGAGATCGAGAGTGTTGGTTATCATACAGCATCGAGTGGGATGTTCATGTACCGGAACCGGATTTGTGTGCCCAGTGATGAGCTGTTAAGAAAGGAGATCTTACGGCAAGCACACCACTCGCGTTTCTCTATTCATCCGGGGAATACTAAGATGTATAGAGACTTGAAGCGTTATTATCATTGGCCGGGTATGAAGAAGGATGTTGCTACATTTGTATCGCAGTGTCAGACTTGTCAGTTGGTGAAGGCTGAGCACCAGGTTCCTAGCGGGTTATTGCAAAACCTGCCATTGCCGGAGTGGAAATGGGACATGGTGACAATGGATTTTGTTTCGGGATTGCCGACCACTTCAGGAGGAAAGAATTCCATTTGGGTAATCGTGGATAGATTGACCAAGTCAGCCCATTTCTTGGCGGTTAAGAAGAACGATGGAGCGAGTCAGTTGGCGCAGATTTACATCGATGAGATTGTGAGATTGCACGGAGTTCCTGTCAGCATTGTATCGGATCGAGACGTGAAGTTTACGTCCATATTTTGGGGAGCCTTTCAGAAGACACTTGGGACGAAGGTCCATATGAGCACAGCTTACCACCCGCAGACCGACGGTCAGTCCGAGAGGACTATTCAGACTTTAGAGGATATGTTGAGAGCTTGCGTTCTAGATTGGGGAGGAAGTTGGGCAAAGTGTCTACCTCTAGCGGAATTTGCCTACAGCAACAGTTACCATTCCAGCATTAAGATGGCACCGTATGAGGCTCTTTACGGTAGACCTTGTCGCACTCCACTTTGTTGGACAGAAGTTGGGGAGCGACGTGAGATAGAACCAGCAATGGTTCAAGAGACGGTAGAGCAGGTAGAGATGCTCAAGAGACGGCTTAAATAAGCCCATGACCGCCAGAAGAGTTATGCAGATAAGCGGCGAAAAGATTTGGAGTTCCAGGTTGGCGACCTGGTATACCTGAAAATGAGAACGTTTCAGGGAGGATCTAAGACTCGGAAGCTAAAGAAGCTTATACCGAGATACATGGGACCATTTCTTATTTTGGAGCGGATTGGAGCAGTTGCCTATCGATTGAAGTTATCAGCGGAGTTATCAGATTTTCATGACGTGTTTCATGTTTCCGTTTTGAGGAAAGTCGTTAGAGAGCCAGAGCTTATTTTGCAGCAGCCACCAAGTGATCTTGGCAAAGATTTATGTGAGCCGGGTACGCCAGTGAAGATTTTGGATCGCCAAATGAAAGCGGATAAGGGTATGATGACCATGTTGGTCAAGGTTCGTTGGGAGAGAGACGGGATTCAGGAGGAGACCTGGGAGCCCGAGCTTCAAATGAGGATTGACTATCTAGAGTTGTTTCAGGATGTTATTGGACAGTCTGTCGGTGACTCGAATTCAGGGACGAATTCCGTATTAGTGGGGGAGAATTGTAATGACCCAATTTCTGGCCCAACAGTTTCAAACCCGCCAGGCCCAAGCCCACTCGAAATTACCCAAGGTAAATTCTATAAAGAGGCCACTCCACTTTGGTTTCTTCACCATTTGCAACAAGAAAGAAAAAAAAAAAGATTAAAGAGGTTGAGAGAGAGAGTGAGCTAAAGGGGAGTGTGATCAAATTTCAGGAGGAGGGTCGCCGGAGCTCGTCACCGGAGTAACCGTGCGCAGTGATCACGTCCAGTTTACCACCACCGATCATCCCCCTAGGTAACCACCAGAAGCCACATGCATTTTAAGTTTAGTTTCGGCCGCTTTAGTAAATCGACCATAACTTCCTAACCGCTGAGTATTTCGTGCATGCAAGACCACCATCGCGTTCCACTCGACGAGCCGAATCCATAGCCACCGAAATCGTCGCAATCGGAACTCAGACGAAGCCGTACGCGCCTCCGGAAGATCAGCCCGCGCGCACTCGTGAAACGCACGCTCCGCCGTCTCCGACCACCGTTCGCCGGAGCCGCCGCACCCGGCCGCCATCAGTTCGTCGCCGGGAATCCGCCGCCGCGTCACCACCGCACCGCCGCCATCGCCGGTGACTTTTCCGGTAAGCCACCGTCCCTCCGCCGTCGCCGCCGATGACCGTCGCCGGTGACTCGCCGGTAACTCGGCCACTCGGCCGAGTCGACTCGGTGAGTCAACTCGGTGACTCGGTCAACCGGTTGGTTTGACTGGTTTAAATTAATTGCGAATCGGTTAGGGTAAACCGGTTGGTTAAAATTAATTAGATTTCGGTTAGGGTAAACCGGTCGATTTAATTAATTAATTAATTTAATTTCGGTTAAGGTTAAACCGGGTGGTCCAATTGAAATTGATTTAGGATAGAGTAAACCGGGCGGTTAAGTTTAATTGATTTCTGGTCAAGGTTTGACCGGGTTGACTTTTGACCAGCGGGTTGACTTTTCCGTAGACTTTGACCAGACCCGTTTTCACCCGTTCGAAGGGCGTTCTAACCCGAAATTTCTCCCTGATTTCAGATTTGGAGTCTATTTGAGCATCTGGAGTTCATAGATACCACTTCTCTACATTTTCTAAGGTGAGGGCTCTTTCCGAACTTCTCGTACCCGACTTAGGATTTCGAATAAATATAATTTATTTTTAATATGTTCCGTCTGCGTGAAATCGAGTCTATCATTGCTTGTTTAGTTTAGGTTGATTGCTTAAACCGGAACTAGGGTGTTAGATGGTTCAACATTGATTGCTTCACTTAATGCATTTTCTTAGTTAGAATTTTTTATAACGGATACAGAGACGTAATTCTGTATGCCGGATTGTGTGGCGGTTACGGCCAGCTATAGTCGACCGGCTGGTCCGTAACCTGGAAGTGTCGATAAAACGTCTAAGGGCGGTGTCCGAGCACTATCTCGAGTGGAGTATATATATATTTTTTTTTGTTTGCCCTTTAGGGGGCGGTGAGTGCGCGGCTCGCTAGGACCATTGTTTGATGTTTGGGTACTTTAGGTACCGTGATTGTACATATTAAGATTAAATTATTTTTATCCGTAATGCTATGTCTAAGTCCATGAATTTCGGGATTATCATCCCATACCTCACTGAGCGACTCCCCTGTTGCTCACCCCTCCTTCTTTCTCCTTTCAGGTGAGACTGCCGATCAGGAGTGACTCTACTAGACGGATGCTTTTGAGTGCTTTTGGGCTTTTGGGCTTTTTATCACATCTACCGCTATCTACTTTTAGGCCTTCGGGCTTTTATCTATCATTTATGTTATTTCGTATTTTCAGACTTACGGATTTACGTCGTTATCTATGTTTCGGATGTTATCGTTATTTACGGATTTGACCTTATGGTATTGAGATGACGTGGATGTTGACTTTAGAATATTATATATGGAGATTATTATTATTATTATGATATTTTATTATTATCGGATTTTCGAGAGTGACTTTGGATCTGAAGAAGCATGGCTCTCGTCACCGACGCCGGATCGAAGAAGCATGTCTCGATACGAGAAGATAAATGGCTACGAGAAGATAAATGGCTCACGATTCAACTTCCGTTTCTCGCAAGCTCATTTGGCTGACAACGAAGCCCAGAGACGAGCCGTTTTGATTAGGGCGAGATAAGCTTCTCCGTCGTTTTCTCAGATCCGTCTTCACCGGAATATATCTTCACCAGAGTCTCTACCATCACCACCACCACGGTAGCCTCTCACTGTCTCTCACTGTCTCCCTCTCACTCTCTTTCTCTGTAGTTTAAGTTTTTTTTTGTTCTTGTTACAGGAAGGTGGACAAGGAAGAAGAGCTTGATGGAGTGAGAGGGTAGCAGAAGCGGTGGGTCGTTAGCTGAAGGTACATTAGATGGAGTTGGAGTCTAGCGAGAGAGAAGAGAGGAGCTGGAGTTTGTTCAGAGACGAGGGAGGAGAGATAGATGAGAAGCACTAGAGGATGAGCTTGATGGTGGCAGAAGAGAAGAGCTTGATGGATATAGTTCAGAGGCAATTTTAAGGTTTGCTGGTGGCTGTTCAAAGACTGATGAAGTAGAAGAAGAAGAAGAAATCGATGGAGTTGAAGTTGACGGCAAAGAGTTTAGCTGCAGAGGTTAATTTTGTTTTTCGGTTAAGCTTTTTAGGTTTAGATTTCTAGGCGGTGGTGCGGCGGAGAAGATTGGTGGTCAAGGTGATAGCTTGAGTAGGTGGAAGACAACGAGGACGTAGGTTAATTACGTTTAGGATTGATTAGTTTTTTTAATTAGTTTTTGTTGTAATTAAGGTTTATTTTTTTTATTAATTTGTTTTAAATCTGTAAACTGATTTTAATTGTAAAACAATCTAATTGTAAACCAGTTTAATTTATAAATAAAATTCTAAAACAGTTTTAATTTCTGTGAACCGGTTTCAATATGTATATATTTGCATTTATCAATTTTGTGTGTGTGTTTTAATACTTCTTTTGAAAAATGCAAGGGAACCATTATTTTGCAAACCACTTGCAAATTTGCAACTAGAAATAAGTTACTCGCAAATTTGCAACGGAAATAAGTTACTCGCAAATTTGCAACGGAAAATTTTCCGTTGCAAATTTGCGAGTAACTTATTTCCGTCGCAAATTTGCGAGAGAATTGCGAGGGTTTTTTATTTGCGAGTAAGGATTTGCGAGTAAATGGTTTTCCTCGCAATTTTGTTGCAAATCGCGATTTGCAACGGAACTGCAAGGATTTCTTCCCTTGCAAACGAGCTGTTTTCTTGTAGTGACTCCCTGGTTATTCTCCACTGATTAGTGGTTCCAAATAAAGCTTCTTAGACGTGGTTCATCTTTGGTTTGATAAGAATCATGAAGATAATGGCATATGTCCGAACATCCTAATCTGGAATCATCTGGATAGAAGGTCGGATATCTTCTTGCTCACAACACTTATAAGATTTATTCAACTTCCTGGTTATTCTCCACTGATTAGTGGTTCCAAATATAGCTTCTTATATCGTGGTTCATCCTGGTTTGATAAAAATCATGAAGATAATGGCATATGTTCGAACAGGCTAATCTGGAATCATCTGGATAGAACGTGGGATATCTTCTTACTCACAACTCCTATGAGATTTATTCAACTTCTTGGTTATTCTCCACTGTTTAGTGGTTCCCAATCAAGCTTCTTACATATTGGTTCATCCTGGTTTGATAAGAATCATGAAGATAATGGCATATGTTCGAACAGGCTAATCTGGAATCATCTGGATAGAAAGTGGGATATCTTCTTACTCACAACTCCTATGAGACTTATTCAACTTCTTGGTTATTCTCCACTGTTTAGTGGTTCCCAATCAAGCTTCTTACATATTGGTTCATCCTGGTTTGATAAGAATCATGAAGATATTGCCATATGTCCGAACAGGCTTATCTGGAATCATCTGGATAGAAAGTGGGATATCTTCTTACTCATAACTCCTATGAGATTTATTCAACTTCCTGGTTATTCTACGCTGATTAGTGGTTCCAAATAAAGCTTCTTAGATCGTGGTTTATCCTGGTTTGATAAGAATCATGAAGATAATGGAATATGTCCGAACAGGCTAATCTGGAATCATTTGGATATAAAGTGGGATATCTTCTTACTCACAACTCCTATGAGACTTATTCAACTTCTTGGTTATTCTCCACTGTTTAGTGGTTCCCAATCAAGCTTCTTACATATTGGTTCATCCTGGTTTGATAAGAATCATGAAGATATTGCCATATGTCCGAACAGGCTTATCTGGAATCATCTGGATAGAAAGTGGGATATCTTCTTACTCATAACTCCTATGAGATTTATTCAACTTCCTGGTTATTCTACGCTGATTAGTGGTTCCAAATAAAGCTTCTTAGATCGTGGTTTATCCTGGTTTGATAAGAATCATGAAGATAATGGAATATGTCCGAACAGGCTAATCTGGAATCATTTGGATATAAAGTGGGATATCTTCTTACTCACAACTCCTATGAGATTTATTTAACTTCCTGGTTATTCTCCACTGATAAGTGGTTCCCAATCAAGCTTCTTACATATTGGTTCATCCTGGTTTCATAAGAATCATGAAGATAATGTCATATGTCCGAACATGCTAATCTGGAATCAAGATAGAAGGTGTGATATCTTCTTACTCACAACACTTATGAGATTCATTCAACTTCCTGGTTATTCTACACTGATTAGTGGTTCCAAATAAAGCTTCTTAGATCGTTGTTCATCCTGGTTTGATAAGAATCATGAAGATATTGCCATATGTCCGAACATGCTAATCTGGAATCATATGAATAGAAAGTGGGATATCTTCTTACTCACAACTCTTATGAGATTTATTCAACTTGCTGGTTATTCTCCACTGGTTAATGGTTCTAAATAAAGCTTATTAGATCGTGGTTTTTCCTGGTTTGATAAGAATCATGAAGATAATGGCATATGTCCGAAAAGGCTAATCTAAAATCATCTGGATAGAAGGTGGGATATCTTCTTGCTCACAATACTTATGAGATTTATTCAACTTCCTGGTTATTCTCAACTGATTAGTGGTTCCAAATAAAGCTTCTTAGATCGTGGTTCATCCTGGTTTGATAAGAATCATAAAGATAATGGCACATGTCCGAACAGGCTAATCTGGAATCATCTGGATAGAAGGTGGGATATCTTCTTGCTCACAATACTTATGAGATTTATTCAACTTCCTGGTTATTCTCCACTGATTAGTGGTTCCAAATAAAACTTCTTAGATCGTGGTTCATCCTGGTTTGATAAGAATCATGAAGATAATGACATATGTCCGAACAGGCTAATTTGGAATCATCTGGATAGAAGGTGGGATATCTTCTTGCTCACAACACTTATGAGATTTATTCAACTCCCTGGTTATTCTCCACTGATTAGTGGTTCCAAATAAAGCTTCTTAGATCGTGGTTCATCCTGGTTTGATAAGAATCATGAAGATATTGCCATATGTCCGAACAGGCTAATCTGGAATCATCTAGATAGAAAGTGGGATATCTTCTTACTCACAACTCCTGTGAGATTTATTCAACTTCATGGTTATTCTCCACTGATTAGTGGTTCCAAATAAAGCTTATTAGATCGTGGTTTATCCTGGTTTGATAATAATCATGAAGATATTGTCATATGTCCGAAAAGGCTAATCTGGAATCATCTGGATAGAAAATGAGATATCTTCTTACTCACAATTCCTATGAGATTTATTCAACTTCCTGGTTATTCTCCACTGATTAGTGGTTCCAAATAAAGCTTCTTAGATCGTGGTTCATCCTGGTTTGATAAGAATCATGAAGATAATGGCATATGTCCGAACATGCTAATCTGGAATCATCTGGATAGAAGGTGGGATATCTTCTTGCTCACAACACTTATGAGATTTATTCAACTCCCTGGTTATTCTCCACTGATTAGTGGTTCCAAATAAAGCTTCTTAGATCGTGGTTCATCCTGGTTTGATAAGAATCATGAAGATATTGCCATATGTCCGAACAGGCTAATCTGGAATCATCTGGATAGAAAGTGGGATATCATCTTACTAACAACTACTGTGAGATTTATTCAACTTCCTAGTTATTCTCCACTGATTAGTGGTTCCAAATAAAGCTTCTTAGATTGTGGTTCATCCTGGTTTGATAATAATCATGAAGATATTGCCAAATGTAAAAACAGGCTAATTTGGATTCATCTGGATATAAAGTGGGATATCTTCTTACTCACAACTCCTATGAGATTTATTCAACTTCCTGGTTATTCTCCACTGATTAGTGGTTCCAAATAAAGCTTCTTATATCGTGGTTCATCCTGGTTTGATAAGAATCATGAAGATATTGCCATATGTCCGAACAGGCTAATCTGGAATCATATGGATAGAAAGTGGGATATCTTCTTGCTCACAACACTTATGACATTTATTCAACTTCCTGGTTATTCTCCACTGATTATTGGTTCCAAATATAGCTTCTTATATCGTGGTTCATCATGGTTTGATAAGAATCATGAAGATATTGCCATATGTCCGAACAGGCTTATCTGGAATCATCTGGATAGAAAGTGGGATATCTTCTTACTCACAACTCCTATGAGATTTATTCAACTTCCTGGTTATTCTACACTGATTAGTGGTTCCAAATAAAGCTTTTTAGATCGTGGTTTATCCTGGTTTGATAAGAATCATGAAGATAATGGCATATGTCCGAACAGGCTAATCTGGAATCATCTGGATAGAAAGTGGGATATCTTCTTACTCACAACTCCTATGAGATTTATTCAACTTCCTGGTTATTCTCTACAGATTAGTGGTTCCAAATAAAGCTTCTTAGATCGTGGTTCAACCTGGTTTCATAAGAATCATGAAGATAATGGCATATGTCCGAACAGGCTAATCTGGAATCATCTAGATAGAAAGTGGGATATCTTCTTGCTCACAACACTTATGAGATTTACTCAACTCCCTAGTTATTCTCCACTGATTAGTGGTTCCAAATAAAGCTTCTTAGATCGTGGTTCATCCTGGTTTGGTAAGAATCATGAAGATATTGCCATATTTCCGAACAGGCTAATCTGGAATCATCTGGATAGAAAGTGGGATATCTTCTTACTCACAACTCCTATGAGATTTATTCAACTTCCTGGTTATTCTCCACTGATTAGTGGTTCCAAATAAAGCTTCTTAGATCGTTGTTCATCCTGGTTTGATAATAATCATGAAGATATTGCCATATGTCCGAACAGACTAATCTGGAATCATCTGGATAGAAAGTGGGATATCTTCTTACTCACAACTCCTATGAGATTTATTCAACTTCCGGGTTATTCTCCACTGATTAGTGGTTCCAAATAAAGCTTCTTAGATCGTGGTTTATCCTGGTTTGATAAGAATCATGAAGATAATGGCATATGTCCGAACAGGCTAATCTGGAATCATCTGGATAGAAGGTGGAATATCTTCTTTCTCACAACACTTATGAGATTTATTAAACTTCCTGGTTATTCTCAACTGATTAATGGTTCCAAATAAAGCTTCTTAGATCGTGGCTCATCCTGGTTTGATAAGAATCATGAAGCTATTGCCATAGGTCCGAACAGGATAATCTGGAATCATTTGGATAGAAAGTTGGATATCTTCATACTCACAACTCCTATGAGATTTATTTAACTTCCTGATTATTCTCCACTGAATAGTGGTTCCAAATAAAGCTTCTTAGATCGTGGTTCATCTTGGTTTGATAAGAATCACGAAGATAATGACATATGTTCGAACAGGCTAATCTTGAATCATCTGGATAGAAAGTGGGATATCTTCTTACTCACAACTCCTATGAGATTTATTCAACTTCCTGGTTATTCTCCACTGATTAGTGGTTCCCAATCAAGCTTCTTACATATTGGTTTTTCTGGTTTCATAAGAATCATGAAGATAATGGCATATCTCTGAATAGGCTAATCTGGAATCATCTGGATAGAAGGTGGGATATCTTCTTACTCACAACACTTATGGGATTTATTTAACTTCCTGGTTATTCAACACTGATTAGTGGTTCCAAATAAAGCTTCTTTGATCGTGGTTCATCCTGGTGTGATAAGAATCATGAAGATATTGCCATATGTCCGAACAGGCTAATCTGGAATCATATGGATAGAAAGTGGGATATCTTCTTACTCACAACTCCTATGAGATTTATTCAACTTCCTGGTTATTCTCCACTGATTAGTGGTTCCCAATCAAGCTTCTTGCATATTGGTTCATCCTGGTTTCATAAGAATCATGAAGATATTGCCATATGTCCGAACAGGCTAATCTGGAATCATCTGGATAGAAGGTGGGATATCTTCTTACTCACAACACTTATGAGATTTATTCAACTTCCTGGTTATTCTACACTGATTAGTGGTTCCAAATAAAGCTTTCTAGATCGTGGTTCATCCTGGTTTGATAAGAATCATGAAGATATTGCCATATGTCCGAATAGGCTAATCTGGAATGATATGGATAGAAAGTAGGATATCTTCTTACTCACAACTCCTATGAGATTTATTCAACTTCCTGGTTATTCTCCACTGATTAGTGGTTCCAAATAAAGCTTCTTAGATCGTGGTTCAACCTGGTTTGATAAGAATCATGAAGATAATGGCATATGTCCGAACAAGCAAATCTGGAATCATCTAGATAGAAGGTGGGATATCTTCTTGCCCACAACACTTATGAGATTTATTCAACTCCCTGGTTATTCTCCACTGATTAGTGGTTCCAATTAAAGCTTCTTAGATCGTGGTTTATCCTGGTTTGATAATAATCATGAAGATAATGGCATATGTCCGAACAGGCTAATCTGGAATCATCTGGATAGAAAGTGGGATATCTTCTTACTCACAACTCCTATGAGATTTATTCAACTTCCTGGTTATTCTCCACTGATTAGTTGTTCCAAATAAAGCTTCTTAGATCGTGGTTCAACCTGGTTTGATAAGAATCATGAAGATAATGGCATATGTCCGAAGAGGCTAATCTGGAATCATCTAGATAGAAGGTGGGATATCTTCTTGCTCAAAACACTTATGAGATTTATTCAACTCCCTGGTTATTCTCCACTGATTAGTGGTTCCAAATAAAGCTTTTTAGATCGTGGTTCATCCTGGTTTGATAAGAATCATGAAGATATTGCCATATGTCCGAACAGGCTAATCTGAAATTATCTGGATAGAAAGTGGGATATCTTCTTACTCACAACTCCTATGAGATTTATTCAACTTCCTGGTTATTCGCCACTGATTAGTGGTTCCAAATAAAGATTCTTAGACGTGGTTCATCCTGGTTTGATAAGAATCATGAAGATAATGGCATATGTCCGAACATGCTAATCTGGAATCATCTGGATAGAAGGTCGGATATCTTCTTGCTCACAACACTTATAAGATTTATTCAACTTCCTGGTTATTCTCCACTGATTAGTTGTTCCAAATAAAGCTTCTTAGATCGTGGTTCATCCTGGTTTGATAATAATCATGAAGATATTGCCATATGTCCGAACAGGCTAATCTGGAATCATCTGGATAGAAAGAGGGATATCTTCTTACTCACAACTCCTATGAGATTTATTCAACTTCCTGGTTATTCTCCACTGATTAGTGGTTCCAAATAAAGCTTCTTAGATCGTGGTTTATCCTGGTTTGATAAGAATAATGAAGATAATGGCATATGTCCGAACATGCTAATCTGGAATTATCTGGATAGAAGGTGGGATATCTTCTTTCTCACAACACTTATGAGATTTATTAAACTTCCTGGTTATTCTCAACTGATTAATGGTTCCAAATAAAGCTTCTTACATCGTGGTTCATCCTGGTTTGATAAGAATCATGAAGCTATTGCCATAGGTCCGAACAGGCTAATATGGAATCATTTGGATAGAAAGTTGGATATCTTCATACTCACAACTCCTATGAGATTTATTTAACTTCCTGATTATTCTCCACTGAATAGTGGTTCCAAATAAAGCTTCTTAGATCGTGGTTCATCCTGGTTTGATAAGAATCACGAAGATAATGGCATATGTTCGAACAGGCTAATCTTGAATCATCTGGATAGAAGGTGGGATATCTTCTTACTCACAACACTTATGAGATTTATTCAACTTCCTGGTTATTCTACACTGATTAGTGGTTCCAAATAAAGCTTCTTAGATCGTGGTTCATCCTGGTTTGATAAGAATCATGAAGATATTGCCATATGTCCGAATAGGCTAATCTGGAATCATATGGATAGAAAGTAGGATATCTTCTTACTCACAACTCCTATGAGATTTATTCAACTTCCTGGTTATTCTCCACTGATTAGTGGTTCCAAATAAAGCTTCTTAGATCGTGGTTCAACCTGGTTTGATAAGAATCATGAAGATAATGGCATATGTCCGAACAAGCAAATCTGGAATCATCTAGATAGAAGGTGGGATATCTTCTTGCCCACAACACTTATGAGATTTATTCAACTCCCTGGTTATTCTCCACTGATTAGTGGTTCCAATTAAAGCTTCTTAGATCGTGGTTTATCCTGGTTTGATAATAATCATGAAGATAATGGCATATGTCCGAACAGGCTAATCTGGAATCATCTGGATAGAAAGTGGGATATCTTCTTACTCACAACTCCGATGAGATTTATTCAACTTCCTGGTTATTCTCCACTGATTAGTTGTTCCAAATAAAGCTTCTTAGATCGTGGTTCAACCTGGTTTGATAAGAATCATGAAGATAATGGCATATGTCCGAAGAGGCTAATCTGGAATCATCTAGATAGAAGGTGGTATATCTTCTTGCTCACAACACTTATGAGATTTATTCAACTCCCTGGTTATTCTCCACTGATTAGTGGTTCCAAATAAAGCTTTTTAGATCGTGGTTCATCCTGGTTTGATAAGAATCATGAAGATATTGCCATATGTCCGAACAGGCTAATCTGAAATTATCTGGATAGAAAGTGGGATATCTTCTTACTCACAACTCCTATGAGATTTATTCAACTTCCTGGTTATTCGCCACTGATTAGTGGTTCCAAATAAAGCTTCTTAGACGTGGTTCATCCTGGTTTGATAAGAATCATGAAGATAATGGCATATGTCCGAACATGCTAATCTGGAATCATCTGGATAGAAGGTCGGATATCTTCTTGCTCACAACACTTATAAGATTTATTCAACTTCCTGGTTATTCTCCACTGATTAGTGGTTCCAAATAAAGCTTCTTAGATCGTGGTTCATCCTGGTTTGATAATAATCATGAAGATATTGCCATATGTCCGAACAGGCTAATCTGGAATCATCTGGATAGAAAGAGGGATATCTTCTTACTCACAACTCCTATGAGATTTATTCAACTTCCTGGTTATTCTCCACTGATTAGTGGTTCCAAATAAAGCTTCTTAGATCGTGGTTTATCCTGGTTTGATAAGAATAATGAAGATAATGGCATATGTCCGAACATGCTAATCTGGAATCATCTGGATAGAAGGTGGGATATCTTCTTTCTCACAACACTTATGAGATTTATTAAACTTCCTGGTTATTCTCAACTGATTAATGGTTCCAAATAAAGCTTCTTAGATCGTGGTTCATCCTGGTTTGATAAGAATCATGAAGCTATTGCCATAGGTCCGAACAGGCTAATCTGGAATCATTTGGATAGAAAGTTGGATATCTTCATACTCACAACTCCTATGAGATTTATTTAACTTCCTGATTATTCTCCACTGAATAGTGGTTCCAAATAAAGCTTCTTAGATCGTGGTTCATCCTGGTTTGATAAGAATCACGAAGATAATGGCATATGTTCGAACAGGCTAATCTTGAATCATCTGGATAGAAAGTGGGATATCTTCTTACTCACAACTCCTATGAGATTTATTCAACTTCCTGGTTATTCTCCACTGATTAGTGGTTCCCAATCAAGCTTCTTACATATTGGTTCATCCTGGTTTCATAAGAATCATGAAGATAATGGCATATGTCCGAACAGGCTAATCTGGAATCATCTGGATAGAAGGTGTGATATCTTCTTACTCACAACACTTATGAGATTTATTCAACTTCCTGGTTATTCAACACTGATTAGTGGTTCCAAATAAAGCTTCTTAGATCGTGGTTCATCCTGGTTTGATAAGAATCATGAAGATATTGCCATATGTCCGAACAGGCTAATCTGGAATCATATGGATAGAAAGTGGGATATCTTCTTACTCACAACACTTATGAGATTTATTCAACTTCCTGGTTATTCTCCACTGATTAGTGGTTCCAAATATAGCTTCTTATATCGTGGTTCATCCTGGTTTGATAAGAATCATGAAGATAATGGCATATGTTCGAACATGCTAATCTGGAATCATCTGGATAGAAAGTGGGATATCTTCTTACTCACAACTCCTATGAGACTTATTCAACTTCTTGGTTATTCTCCACTGTTTAGTGGTTCCCAATCAAGCTTCTTACATATTGGTTCATCCTGGTTTGATAAGAATCATGAAGATATTGCCATATGTCCGAACAGGCTTATCTGGAATCATCTGGATAGAAAGTGGGATATCTTCTTACTCACAACTCCTATGAGATTTATTCAACTTCCTGGTTATTCTACGCTGATTAGTGGTTCCAAATAAAGCTTCTTAGATCGTGGTTTATCCTGGTTTGATAAGAATCATGAAGATAATGGAATATGTCCGAACAGGCTAATCTGGAATCATTTGGATATAAAGTGGGATATCTTCTTACTCACAACTCCTATGAGATTTATTTAACTTCCTGGTTATTCTCCACTGATAAGTGGTTCCCAATCAAGCTTCTTACATATTGGTTCATCCTGGTTTCATAAGAATCATGAAGATAATGTCATATGTCCGAACATGCTAATCTGGAATCAAGATAGAAGGTGTGATATCTTCTTACTCACAACACTTATGAGATTCATTCAACTTCCTGGTTATTCTACACTGATTAGTGGTTCCAAATAAAGCTTCTTAGATCGTGGTTCATCCTGGTTTGATAAGAATCATGAAGATATTGCCATATGTCCGAACATGCTAATCTGGAATCATATGAATAGAAAGTGGGATATCTTCTTACTCACAACTCTTACGAGATTTATTCAACTTGCTGGTTATTCTCCACTGGTTAATGGTTCTAAATAAAGCTTATTAGATCGTGGTTTTTCCTGGTTTGATAAGAATCATGAAGATAATGGCATATGTCCGAAAAAGCTAATCTAAAATCATCTGGATAGAAGGTGGGATATCTTCTTGCTCACAATACTTATGAGATTTATTCAACTTCCTGGTTATTCTCAACTGATTAGTGGTTCCAAATAAAGCTTCTTAGATCGTGGTTCATCCTGGTTTGATAAGAATCATAAAGATAATGGCACATGTCCGAACAGGCTAATCTGGAATCATCTGGATAGAAGGTGGGATATCTTCTTGCTCACAATACTTATGAGATTTATTCAACTTCCTGGTTATTCTCCACTGATTAGTGGTTCCAAATAAAGCTTCTTAGATCGTGGTTCATCCTGGTTTGATAAGAATCATGAAGATAATGACATATGTCCGAACAGGCTAATTTGGAATCATCTGGATAGAAGGTGGGATATCTTCTTGCTCACAACACTTATGAGATTTATTCAACTCCCTGGTTATTCTCCACTGATTAGTGGTTCCAAATAAAGCTTCTTAGATCGTGGTTCATCCTGGTTTGATAAGAATCATGAAGATATTGCCATATGTCCGAACAGGCTAATCTGGAATCATCTAGATAGAAAGTGGGATATCTTCTTACTCACAACTCCTGTGAGATTTATTCAACTTCCTGGTTATTCTCCACTGATTAGTGGTTCCAAATAAAGCTTCTTAGATCGTGGTTTATCCTGGTTTGATAATAATCATGAAGATATTGTCATATGTCCGAAAAGGCTAATCTGGAATCATCTGGATAGAAAATGAGATATCTTCTTACTCACAATTCCTATGAGATTTATTCAACTTCCTGGTTATTCTCCACTGATTAGTGGTTCCAAATAAAGCTTCTTAGATCGTGGTTCATCCTGGTTTGATAAGAATCATGAAGATAATGGCATATGTCCGAACATGCTAATCTGGAATCATCTGGATAGAAGGTGGGATATCTTGTTGCTCACAACACTTATGAGATTTATTCAACTCCCTGGTTATTCTCCACTGATTAGTGGTTCCAAATAAAGCTTCTTAGATCGTGGTTCATCCTGGTTTGATAAGAATCATGAAGATATTGCCATATGTCCGAACATGCTAATCTGGAATCATCTGGATAGAAAGTGGGATATCATCTTACTAACAACTACTGTGAGATTTATTCAACTTCCTAGTTATTCTCCACTGATTAGTGGTTCCAAATAAAGCTTCTTAGATCGTGGTTCATCCTGGTTTGATAATAATCATGAAGATATTGCCAAATGTCAAAACAGGCTAATCTGGATTCATCTGGATATAAAGTGGGATATCTTCTTACTCACAACTCCTATGAGATTTATTCAACTTCCTGGTTATTCTCCACTGATTAGTGGTTCTAAATAAAGCTTCTTATATCGTGGTTCATCCTGGTTTGATAAGAATCATGAAGATATTGCCATATGTCCGAACAGGCTAATCTGGAATCATATGGATAGAAAGTGGGATATCTTCTTTCTCACAACACTTATGACATTTATTCAACTTCCTGGTTATTCTCCACTGATTATTGGTTCCAAATATAGCTTCTTATATCGTGGTTCATCCTGGTTTGATAAGAATCATGACGATATTGCCATATGTCCGAACAGGCTTATCTGGAATCATCTGGATAGAAAGTGGGATATCTTCTTACTCACAACTCCTATGAGATTTATTCAACTTCCTGGTTATTCTACACTGATTAGTGGTTCCAAATAAAGCTTCTTAGATCGTGGTTTATCCTGGTTTGATAAGAATCATGAAGATAATGGCATATGTCCGAACAGGCTAATCTGGAATCATCTGGATAGAAAGTGGGATATCTTCTTACTCACAACTCCTATGAGATTTATTCAACTTCCTGGTTATTCTCTACAGATTAGTGGTTCCAAATAAAGCTTCTTAGATCGTGGTTCAACCTGGTTTGATAAGAATCATGAAGATAATGGCATATGTCCGAACAGGCTAATCTGGAATCATCTAGATAGAAAGTGGGATATCTTCTTGCTCACAACACTTATGAGATTTATTCAACTCCCTAGTTATTCTCCACTGATTAGTGGTTCCAAATAAAGCTTCTTAGATCGTGGTTCATCCTGGTTTGGTAAGAATCATGAAGATATTGCCATATTTCCGAACAGGCTAATCTGGAATCATCTGGATAGAAAGTGGGATATCTTCTTACTCACAACTCCTATGAGATTTATTCAACTTCCTGGTTATTCTCCACTGATTAGTGGTTCCAAATAAAGCTTCTTAGATCGTGGTTCATCCTGGTTTGATAATAATCATGAAGATATTGCCATATGTCCGAACAGACTAATCTGGAATCATCTGGATAGAAAGTGGGATATCTTCTTACTCACAACTCCTATGAGATTTATTCAACTTCCGGGTTATTCTCCACTGATTAGTGGTTCCAAATAAAGCTTCTTAGATCGTGGTTTATCCTGGTTTGATAAGAATCATGAAGATAATGGCATATGTCCGAACAGGCTAATCTGGAATCATCTGGATAGAAGGTGGAATATCTTCTTTCTCACAACACTTATGAGATTTATTAAACTTCCTGGTTATTCTCAACTGATTAATGGTTCCAAATAAAGCTTCTTAGATCGTGGCTCATCCTGGTTTGATAAGAATCATGAAGCTATTGCCATAGGTCCGAACAGGATAATCTGGAATCATTTGGATAGAAAGTTGGATATCTTCATACTCACAACTCCTATGAGATTTATTTAACTTCCTGATTATTCTCCACTGAATAGTGGTTCCAAATAAAGCTTCTTAGATCGTGGTTCATCCTGGTTTGATAAGAATCATGAAGATAATGGCATATCTCCGAATAGGCTAATCTGGAATCATCTGGATAGAAGGTGGGATATCTTCTTACTCAC
>CM033981.1:24467478-24585110 GCA_019706035.1 Raphanus raphanistrum subsp. raphanistrum | reverse complement strand
GAATTATGAAGATAATGGCATATGTCCGAACATGCTAATCTAGAATCATCTGGATAGAAGGTGGGATATCTTCTTGCTCACAAAACTTATGAGATTTATTCAACTTCCTGGTTATTCTTCACTGATTAGTGGTTCAAAATAAAGCTTCTTAGATTGTGGTTCATCCTGGTTTGATAAGAATCATGAAGATATTGCCATATGTCCGAACAGGCTAATCTGGAATCATCTGGATAGAAAGTAGGATATCTTCTTACTCATAACTCCTATGAGATTTTTTCAACTTCCTAGTTATTCTCCACTGATTAGTGGTTCCAAATAAAGCTTCTTAGATCGTGGTTCATCCTTGTTTGATAAGAATCATGAAGATAATGGCATATGTCCGAACAGGCTAATTTTGGAATCATCTGGATAGAAGGTGGGATATCTTCTTGCTCACAACACTTATGTGATTTATTCAACTTCCTGGTTATTCTCCACTGATTAGTGGTTCGAAATAAAGCTTCTTAGATCGTGGTTCATCCTGGTTTTATAAGAATCATGAAGATATTGCCATATGTCCGAACATGCTAATCTGGAATCATCTGGATAGAAAGTGGGATATCTTCTTACTCACAACTCCTTTGAGATTTATTCAACTTCCTGGTTATTCTCCACTGATTATTGGTTCCAAATAAAGCTTCTTAGATCGTGGTTCATCCTGGTTTGATAAGAATCATGAAGATAATGGCATATGTCCGAACACGCTAATCTGGAATCATCTGGATAGAAAGTGGGATATCTTCTTACTCACAACTCCTATGAGATTTATTCAACTTCCTGGTCATTATCCACTGATTAGTGGTTCCCAATGGAGCTTCTTATATATTGGTTCATCCTGGTTTGATAAGAATCATGAAGATATTGCCATATGTCCGAACAAGCTAATCTGGAATCATCTGGATAGAAAGTGGGATATCTTCTTAATCACAACTCCTATGAGATTTATTCAACTTCCTGGTTATTCTCCACTGATTAGTGGTTCCAAATAAAGCTTCTTAGGTCGTGGTTCATCCTGGTTTGATAAGAATCATGAAGATAATGGCATATGTCCGAACAGGCTAATCTGGAATCATCTGGATAGAATGTGGGATATCTTCTTGCTCACAACACTAATGAGATTTATTCAACTTCCTGGTTATTCTCCACTGATTAGTGGTTCCCAATCAAGCTTCTTATATATTGGTTCATCCTGGTTTGATAAGAATCATGAAGATAATGGCATATGTCCGAACAGGCTAATCTAGAATCATCTGGATAGAAAGTGGGATATCTTCTTAATCACAACTCCTATGAGATTTATTCAACTTCCAGGTTATTCTCCACTGATTAGTGGTTTCCAATCAAGCTTCTTATATATTGGTTCATCCTGGTTTGATAAGAATCATGAAGATATTGCCATATGTCCGAACAGGCTAATCCGTAATCATCTGGATAGAAGGTGGGATATCTTCTTGCTCACAATACTTATGAGATTTATTCAACTTCCTGGTTATTCTCCACTGATTAGTGGTTCCAAATAAAGCTTCTTAGATCGTGGTTCATCCTGGTTTGATAAGAATCATGAAGATATTGCCATATGTCCGAAAAGGCTAATCTGGAATCATCTGGATAGAAAGTGGGATATCTTCTTACTCACAACTCCTATGAGATTTATTCAACTTCCTGGTTATTCTCCACTGATTAGTGGTTCCCAATCAAGCTTCTTATATATTGGTTCATCCTGGTTTGATAAGAATCATGAAGATAATGGCATATGTCCGAACAGGCTAATATGGAATCATCTGGATAGAAAGTGGGATATCTTCTAAATCACAACTCCTATGAGATTTATTCAACTTCCTGGTTATTCCCCACTGATTAGTGGTTCCAAATAAAGCTTCTTAGATCGTGGCTCATCCTGGTTTGATAAGAATCATGAAGATAATGGCATAAGTCCGAACAGGCTAATCTGGAATCATCTGGATAGAAGGTGGGATATTTCTTGCTCACAAAACTTATGAAATTTATTCAACTTCCTGGTTATTCTCTACTGATTAGTGGTTCCAAATAAAGCTTCTTAGATCGTGGTTCATCCTGGTTTGATAAGAATCATGAAGATAATAGCATATGTCCGAACAGGCTAATCTGGAATCATCTGGATAAAAGTTGGGATATCTTCTTGCTCACAACACTTATGAGATTTATTCAACTTCCTGGTTATTCTCCACTGATTAGTGGTTCAAAATAAAGCTTCTTAGATCGTGGTTCATCCTTGTTTGATAAGAATCATGAAGATATTGCCATATGTCCGAACAGGCTAATCTGGAATCATCTGGATAGAAGTTGGGATATCTTCTTGCTCACAACACTTATGAGATTTATTCAACTTCCTGGTTATTCTCCACTGAATAGTGGTTCCAAATAAAGCTTCTTAGATCGTGGTTCATCCTGGTTTGATAAGAATCATGAAGATAATGGCATATGTCCGAACAGGCTAATCTGGAATCATCTGGATAGAAGGTGGGATATCTTCTTGCTCACAACACTTATGAGATTTATTCAACTTCCTGGTTATTCTCTACTGATTAGTGGTTCCAAATAAAGCTTCTTAGATCGTGGTTCATCCTGGTTTGATAAGAATCATGAAGATAATGGCATATGTCCGAACAGGCTAATCTGGAATCATCTGGATAGAAGTTGGGATATCTTCTTGCTCACAACACTTATGAGATTTATTCAACTTCCTGGTTATTCTCCACTGAATAGTGGTTCCAAATAAAGCTTCTTAGATCGTGGTTCATCCTGGTTTGATAAGAATCATGAAGATAATGGCATATGTCCGAACATGCTAATCTGGAATCATCTGGATAGAAGGTGGGATATCTTCTTGCTCACAACACTTATGAGATTTATTCAACTTCCTGGTTATTCTCCACTGATTAGTGGTTCCAAATAAAGCTTCTTAGATCGTGGTTCATCCTGGTTTGATAAGAATCATGAAGATATTGCCATATGTCCGAACAGGCTAATCTGGAATCATCTGGATAGAAAGTGGGATATCTTCTTACTCACAACTCCTATGAGATTTATTCAACTTCCTGGTTATTCTCCACTGATTAGTGGTTCCCAATCAAGCTTCTTATATATTGGTTCATCCCGGTTTGATAAGAATCATGAAGATATTGCCATATGTCCGAACAGGCTAATCTGGAATCATCTGGATAGAAAGTGGGATATCTTCTTAATCACAACTCCTATGAGATTTATTCAACTTCCTGGTTATTCTCCACTGATTAGTGGTTCCAAATAAAGCTTCTTAGATCGTGGTTCATCCTGGTTTGATAAGAATCATGAAGATAATGGCATATGTCCGAACAGGCTAATATGGAATCATCTGGATAGAAGGTGGGATATCTTCTTGCTTACAACACTTATGAGATTTATTCAACTTCATGGTTATTCTCCACTGATTAGTGGTTCCAAATAAAGCTTCTTAGATAGTGGTTCATCCTGGTTTGATAAGAATCATGAATATAATGGCATATGTCTGAACAGGCTAATCTGGAATTATCTGGATAGAAGGTGGGATACCTTCTTGCTCACAACACTTATGAGATTTATTCAACTTCCTGGTTATTCTCCACTGATTAGTGGTTCCAAATAAAGCTTCTTAGATCGTGGTTCATCCTGGTTTGATAAGAATCATGAAGATATTGCCATATGTTCGAACATGCTAATCTGGAATCATCCGGATAGAAAGTGGGATATCTTCTTACTCACAACTCCTATGAGATTTATTCAACTTCCTGGTTATTCTCCACTGATTAGTGGTTCCCAATCAAGCTTCTTATATATTGGTTCATCCTGGTTTGATAAGAATCATGAAGATATTGCCATATGACCGAACATGCTAATCTTGAATCATCTGGATAGAAAGTGGGATATCTTCTTAATCACAACTCCTATGAGATTTATTCAACTTCCTGGTTATTCTCCACTGATTAGGTTCCAAATAAAGCTTCTTAGATCATGGTTCATCCTGGTTTGATAAGAATCATGAAGATAATGGCATATGTCCGAACAGGCTAATCTGGAATCATCTGGATAGAAGGTGGGATATCTTCTTGCTCACAACACTTATGAGATTTATTCAACTTCCTGGTTATTCTCCACTGATTAGTGGTTCCAAATAAAGCTTCTTAGATCGTGGTTCATCCTGGTTTGATAAGAATCATGAAGATAATGGCATATGTCCGAACAGGCTAATCTCGAATCAATTGGATAGAAGGTGGGATATCTTCCTGCTAACAACACTTATGAGATTTATTCAACTTCCTGGTTATTCTCCACTGATTAGTGGTTCCAAATAAAGCTTCTTAGATCGTGGTTCATCCTGGTTTAATAAGAATCATGAAGATATTGCCATATGTCCGAACAGGCTAATCTAGAATCATCTGGATAGAAAGTGGGATATCTTCTTACTCACAACTCCTATGAGATTTATTCAACTTCCTGGTTATTATCCACTGATTAGTGTTTCCAAATAAAGCTTCTTAGATCGTGGTTCATCCTGGTTTGATAAGAATCATGAAGATAATGGCATATGTCCGAACAGGCTAATCTGGAATCATCTGGATAGAAGGTGGGATATCTTCTTGCTCACAACACTTATGAGATTTATTCAACTTCCTGGTTATTCTCCACTGATTAGTGATTCCAAATAAAGCTTCTTAGAACGTGGTTCATCCTGGTTTGATAAGAATCATGAAGATATTGCCATATGTCCGAACAGGCTAATCTGGAATCATCTGGATAGAAAGTGGGATATCTTCTTACTCACAAATCCTATGAGATTTATTTAACTTCCTAGTTATTCTCCACTGATTAGTGGTTCCAAATAAAGCTTCTTAGATCGTGGTTCATCCTGGTTTGATAAGAATCATGAAGATAATGGCATATGTCCGAACAGGCTAATCCGGAATCATCTGGATAGAAGGTGGGATATCTTCTTGCTCACAACACTTATGAGATTTATTCAACTTCCTGGTTATTCTCCACTGATTAGTGGTTCCAGATAAAGCTTCTTAGATCGTGGTTCATCCTGGTTTGATAAGAATCCTGAAGATATTGCCATATGTTCGAACAAGCTAATCTGGAATCATCTGGATAGAAAGTGGGATATCTTCTTACTCACAACTCCTATGAGATTTCTTCAACTTCCTCTTTATTCTCCACTGATTAGTGGTTCCAAATAAAGCTTCTTAGATCGTGGTTCATCCTGGTTTGATAAGAATCATGAAGATAATGGCATATGTCTGAACATGCTAATCTGGAATCATCTGGATAAAAGGTGGGATATCTTCTTGCTCACAACACTTATGAGATTTATTCAACTTCCTGGTTATTCTCCACTGATTAGTGGTTCCAAATAAAGCTTCTTAGATCGTGGTTCATCCTGGTTTGATAAGAATCATGAAGATATTGCCATATGTCCGAACAGGCTAATCTGGAATCATCTGGATAGAAAGTGGGATATCTTCTTACTCACAACTCCTATGAGATTTATTCAACTTCCTGGTTATTCTCTACTGATTAGTGGTTCCCAATCAATCTTCTTATATATTGGTTCATCCTGGTTTGATAAGAATCATGAAGATATTGCCATATGTTCGAACATGCTAATCTGGAATCATCCGGATAGAAAGTGGGATATCTTCTTACTCACAACTCCTATGAGATTTATTCAACTTCCTGGTTATTCTCCACTGATTAGTGGTTCCCAATCAAGCTTCTTATATATTGGTTCATCCTGGTTTGATAAGAATCATGAAGATATTGCCATATGACCGAACATGCTAATCTTGAATCATCTGGATAGAAAGTGGGATATCTTCTTAATCACAACTCCTATGAGATTTATTCAACTTCCTGGTTATTCTCCACTGATTAGGTTCCAAATAAAGCTTCTTAGATCATGGTTCATCCTGGTTTGATAAGAATCATGAAGATAATGGCATATGTCCGAACAGGCTAATCTGGAATCATCTGGATAGAAGGTGGGATATCTTCTTGCTCACAACACTTATGAGATTTATTCAACTTCCTGGTTATTCTCCACTGATTAGTGGTTCCAAATAAAGCTTCTTAGATCGTGGTTCATCCTGGTTTGATAAGAATCATGAAGATAATGGCATATGTCCGAACAGGCTAATCTCGAATCAATTGGATAGAAGGTGGGATATCTTCCTGCTAACAACACTTATGAGATTTATTCAACTTCCTGGTTATTCTCCACTGATTAGTGGTTCCAAATAAAGCTTCTTAGATCGTGGTTCATCCTGGTTTAATAAGAATCATGAAGATATTGCCATATGTCCGAACAGGCTAATCTAGAATCATCTGGATAGAAAGTGGGATATCTTCTTACTCACAACTCCTATGAGATTTATTCAACTTCCTGGTTATTATCCACTGATTAGTGTTTCCAAATAAAGCTTCTTAGATCGTGGTTCATCCTGGTTTGATAAGAATCATGAAGATAATGGCATATGTCCGAACAGGCTAATCTGGAATCATCTGGATAGAAGGTGGGATATCTTCTTGCTCACAACACTTATGAGATTTATTCAACTTCCTGGTTATTCTCCACTGATTAGTGATTCCAAATAAAGCTTCTTAGAACGTGGTTCATCCTGGTTTGATAAGAATCATGAAGATATTGCCATATGTCCGAACAGGCTAATCTGGAATCATCTGGATAGAAAGTGGGATATCTTCTTACTCACAAATCCTATGAGATTTATTTAACTTCCTAGTTATTCTCCACTGATTAGTGGTTCCAAATAAAGCTTCTTAGATCGTGGTTCATCCTGGTTTGATAAGAATCATGAAGATAATGGCATATGTCCGAACAGGCTAATCCGGAATCATCTGGATAGAAGGTGGGATATCTTCTTGCTCACAACACTTATGAGATTTATTCAACTTCCTGGTTATTCTCCACTGATTAGTGGTTCCAGATAAAGCTTCTTAGATCGTGGTTCATCCTGGTTTGATAAGAATCCTGAAGATATTGCCATATGTTCGAACAAGCTAATCTGGAATCATCTGGATAGAAAGTGGGATATCTTCTTACTCACAACTCCTATGAGATTTCTTCAACTTCCTCTTTATTCTCCACTGATTAGTGGTTCCAAATAAAGCTTCTTAGATCGTGGTTCATCCTGGTTTGATAAGAATCATGAAGATAATGGCATATGTCTGAACATGCTAATCTGGAATCATCTGGATAAAAGGTGGGATATCTTCTTGCTCACAACACTTATGAGATTTATTCAACTTCCTGGTTATTCTCCACTGATTAGTGGTTCCAAATAAAGCTTCTTAGATCGTGGTTCATCCTGGTTTGATAAGAATCATGAAGATATTGCCATATGTCCGAACAGGCTAATCTGGAATCATCTGGATAGAAAGTGGGATATCTTCTTACTCACAACTCCTATGAGATTTATTCAACTTCCTGGTTATTCTCTACTGATTAGTGGTTCCCAATCAATCTTCTTATATATTGGTTCATCCTGGTTTGATAAGAATCATGAAGATATTGCCATATGTCCGAACAAGCTAATCTGGAATCATCTGGATAGAAAGTGGGATATCTTCTTAATCACAACTCCTATGAGATTTATTCAATTTCCTGGTTATTCTCCACTGATTCAAATAAAGCTTCTTAGATCGTGGTTCATCCTGGTTTGATAAGAATCATGAAGATAATTGCATAAGTCCGAACAGGCTAATCTGGAATCATCTGGATAGAAGGTGGGATATCTTCTTGCTCACAACACTTATGAGATTTATTCAACTTCCTGGTTATTCTCCACTGATTAGTGGTTCCAAATAAAGCTTCTTAGATAGTGGTTCATCCTGGTTTGATAAGAATCATGAAGATAATGGCATATGTCTGAACAGGCTAATTTGGAATCATCTGGATAGAAGGTGGAATACCTTCTTGCTTACAACACTTATGAGATTTATTCAACTTCCTGGTTATTCTCCACTGATTAGTGGTTCCAAATAAAGCTTCTTAGATCGTGGTTCATCCTGGTTTGATAAGAATCATGAAGATATTGCCATATGTTCGAACAGGCTAATCTAGAATCATCTGGATAGAAAGTGGGATATCTTCTTACTTACAACTCCTATGAGATTTATTCAACTTCCTGGTTATTCTCCACTGATTAGTGGTTCCCAATCAAGCTTCTTATATATTGGTTCATCCTGGTTTGATAAGAATCATGAAGATATTGCCATATGTCCGAACAGGCTAATCTGGAATCATCTGGATAGAAAGTGGGATATCTTCTTAATCACAACTCCTATGAGATTTATTCAACTTCCTGATTATTCTCCACTGATTAGTGGTTCCAAATAAAGCTTTTTAGATCGTGGTTCATCCTGTTTTGATAAGAATCATGAAGATAATGGCATATGTCCGAACAGGCTAATCTGGAATCATCTGGATAGAAGGTGGGATATCTTCTTGCTCACAACACTTATGAGATTTATTCAACTTCCTGGTTATTCTCCACTGATTAGTTGTTCCAAATAAAGCTTCTTAGATCGTGGTTCATCCTGGTTTGATAATGATGTGGTCATCAAATCAGTAGCTGAACCAGAAGCTCAGGAAGCCTTTCCAGATGAAGAAGAAGTCCGTCCTAAACAGGAAGCCCTTCCAGATGAAGAAGAAGTCCTTCCTAAACAGGAAGCCTTTCCAAAAGAAGAAGTCTTTCCAAAGCGGATCAACCAGGATATGTGTTCAGTCAAGACGATGTATCTCACCAACCAAGAGGAATTTAGACACGAGATCAATTTGCATGCGTTCTACACTCACCAAGGAGACAATCCCAATTGGAAGCATCCCCAAAGCTACTCAGACCAGGAAGATATGAATTTTACAAACCGGAGGTTCTCCAGCCCATCCATCTGCGAGTGTCCGAGTTTAGAAGATGTTTCAAGCCCAACGACGAAGCGTTCTGACCCAAACCAAATCATGAACTTCAAGAAGAATCTCTTAGCTTTCCAGAAAGCCAAGAATGAAGAGAAAAGTCCACGGAAATCTGAAGTTATGATCCAATTTCTAAAACCGGTCAAACCAGTTCTGCACCTGCCTGATTTGGAGTTTCACCGGTTCTATCTTTGTCAAACCAAGACTTGGCGACCAGGAGAGATTATTTACCATCCAGAAGCTGCTATAATCTTCATTCCATGCTCCAGCACCCAGTGGATTAGGCGGATCTACTCTTGCTTTTACTTGCCTTATTTGGAGTCTTTGCCAATAAATCCCCAACAGCTCTTTTACTTAATCTTTGGAGGCAAGGAGACTTATTGCACGACCAGATACACTCCAAGACTTCAGTACTAATTGCCAAAGCTTTCCAGAATCAAGCCAACCGAAGAATCTCTTGCACTCAGCCTAATCCCACCCGATTTGCTCATTTTGCCTCTAACGGCTAGTTTATTGAATTCTGTGATTTCTTTCTTATTTTTATCTTTTTAGACTGTTAGAGAATTATGTAAGGAGCTCTATATAAAGCTCATTTCGTCATCTGTAAAAATTACCTTTCAATCTACAAGTTTATTCAATAAGAAATTCAGTTTCTTCTTCAAAGTGTGTCTTTGAGTTTGTTCTTGTCATTAGTTTCATTTGAGAGAGTCATCTGTTGCTATTGATTCGTAGTTCTTAGGCTGTTGAGAGATTCAGCATCCCCTGGACTTCACTGATTGAGAGAGTCGATCAAACCCAAGGATTGAGAGAGTCAATCAAAACTTCACCACCATCTCTACCAACATCCCACCTTCCGCAAGCTAAGCTTGGAATCTGCTGATCATCAAGTGATCTAAAGTTGGAGTGATTCCAGTCTTACATCATCCGGTATCAGAGTTTCAAAAGCTCCTATCTATCAGGTTGCATCTATCCTATCTCTTTTATTTGCAATCATTTATTTAGTTTCATTTGTTTCTGCTTTCAAAATCAAAAAAAAAAATCATAAAAATCGTTTTTGCTTTGTTTATGTTCTTGTTATTTGATTTCCAGAAAAATTGAAAACCATAAAAAGTTTCTTTATGTTCTAGTTGCTGTTTTGATTCAGTTTAGCATTTATTTAAAAAAAAATCATAAGAATTGTTATTTGCTTCAAGTTTGCATATTTCTGTATTTTGTGTTCTTCATAAAAAAGAAAAAGAAAGAGAAAGAGTTAAGTGGTTTTGATCCACGAAATTCTATTGTTTCCTCAGTCTAGTTGTTTTCATTCATTCCCCCAGCTCCCATTGCCATATTTAAATTTTTGCATTTAGTTTATTTCCTAGTTTCCTTTTTCGGTTTGCTTGCATATATAAAAAAAAAATTGTTCTTTGTTTCTATAAATTTGAAAACCAAAATAAAAAGTTAAATTTCTTGTTTTATTTTATATATTTCGTGCTGCATTGTTACAGTATTGAAAAAAAAAAGTTAATTAAAAAGTGAATTTTCCATATTTTTATTTCCTTATTGTTTGCAACACATTTAATCGTTTTCTTTCTTTTCAAGGAGAAAATCAGAGGCAACCATGGAGGAAGAAGATGGAGAAAGTGATCTAAACACCTCAGAGATTGATTGGGGTGAAGAAGAAAACCACTCTTGGAGTGGAGGTGGAGAATCTGACTACAACTCATGGGAAGGAGAAACTGATTCTGAAATCAGTATGGAGGAAGAAGAGTTTGCTGAGGAGACTGGATCAGAAAAGGAACCAGAACCACCAGACCTTTACCAGGATGATATTAACTCCATTGATTGGTCTAGAGAAGAAGCTGACCAGAGAGATAACCATGAGGGCGAGTTGTGTCAAGAGGAAACTGGATCCGAGATCAGTCTAGAAGAACACAGCCAGCATGAAGAGGAGATTCATGGAGTAGAAACAGAAGATTGTTTCAATGAAAAGGCTGAAGAAGAAGAGGTTTATCAAGAAGATGGCTTTGATTATAACTCAGAACATGAGGAGTCTTATGTTGAAGAGAGGCCATGGTGTGAAATACCATACTCTGATCATGAAGAAGAGGATGAAGAGGAGTCTCGTTCCAAGGAAATACCATGGTGTGAGCTACCTTATTCTGATCAGGAGGATGATCACCAAGTTGAAACTGATGCTCAAGTCAGTTTAGACTACTCTGAAGTAAGTTATGGAGATGAGCCGGAAAGCCATCCAGATTCTGCTGAAGAGAATGAAGTCTTAAGTGAGGCTGGAAGAGATGATGATGATGATGAGTATGAGCCAAGATACATCACATATTCAGGCTATAACCAAGGGCCAGAAGACTACTTCAGATGGGAGAAAGATATGGAGGATTGGTTCCAAGCCCACAATATTCCAGAGAAGAAGAAGACACTGTATGCTGAAGCAACTTTAATCAAGAATGCTTATGTGCATTGGGAACAAGACAGTTGTGTACGGTTTGAGCTTGAGCTACCAGAGTACTCTTGGGCAGAGATGAAGCAATTTCTACATAAGGATTTTGTAGAAGATGCTGAGTTCATCCAAGAAGCAGAAGAAGAGAATTATGCCGAGCCAGAGAGACTGATCATGGCAGTCAGGTCAACCCCTAAGGCTAAACCCAAGAAGACTTGTGATCCCAAGCCGAGGGATATTTTGTGCGACCCATCTACCAGCAGGAGCAAGACTAAGGAAGCTGTGAAACTTAAACCAAAGAAACCTAAAGCTGTGAAGAAGAAGATTAACCAGCAAGAGAAGGGTTCATACCAGAGTTCACTGCAAGCTCCAAAGGTACAAGGTACATGTCCAGGAGCAAAGAAAATTTTGCAAGTACCCAAGAAGAAAGCAGAGCAAAAACAGTTCATTGGAAAGCAACCCAATGAAGTGGTAGCTAAAACTCCAATTTATGAAGCTTCACAAGGACGACCAGGAACAGCCAATCAAGGTAAGTCCCCTAACTATAATATTCTCAAGGATAAGACATGTTATAGATGTCATAAAAGAGGACACTTTGCTGTAGCTTGTCCAACTAAGAAATCATTGAAAGAAACATCACTAGAAAAGAAAACTGATTTATCTAAAATTAGTGATAGTTTTATTCAATCTGATTTATTGGTTCAAAATTCTTGTGTGATGCACTTGTCTTTGCCAAAAAGTTTTGATCCAGGAATACTTAAAGTAGAAGATCATCCAAACCAAGATCAAAAGTTGCAAAGAAGGCAGCAAACCATCACAAGCAGTCCAAAGAAGAAAATAATTCTTCAGCTTGTGGAAGCTATCAAAGTAAGTCTGGAAATTTCACATTTTGTTTATAAGTGTCCAAACACAGATATAATGCACTTGCTTCTTGTCCAAAATGTTGAGATTATTTCAGGTTGCAAAGAAGAAAGCTTCAAAGAGATCCCACCAGATACTCTTTTGTTGCTAGGAGAATCAACTCCAAGAGAGACCAGAAACGTAGCCAAAGAAACCTTGAAGATCCATCCACCTCAGAAGAGATTCAATGGTAATAAGCATAGCAGAGGCGTGATCCTTTCACACCTTTTCAAACAAGAGCCACTAGATACGCCATGCATCACCAAACAAAAATTGTATCAAGATAAGGTTCTAAACTCCCAAAAGAGAATGAAACCTGACTTGCTCTATTGTGGTGTATCAGGTTATCCAGTTTTGAGGTCAAAACCTTTACAAGGGGGAGGGTATGATGTGGTCATCAAATCAGTAGCTGAACCAGAAGCTCAGGAAGCCTTTCCAGATGAAGAAGAAGTCCGTCCTAAACAGGAAGCCCTTCCAGATGAAGAAGAAGTCCTTCCTAAACAGGAAGCCTTTCCAAAAGAAGAAGAAGTCTTTCCAAAGCGGATCAACCAGGATATGTGTTCAGTCAAGACGATGTATCTCACCTAACCAGGAGGAATTTAGACACGAGACCAATTTTCATGCGTTCTACACTCAACAAGGAGACAATCCCAATTGGAAGCATCCCAAAGCTACTCAGACCAGGAAGATATGAATTTTACAAACCGGAGGTTCTCCAGCCCATCCATCTGCGAGTGTCCGAGTTTAGAAGATGTTTCAAGCCCAACGACGAAGCGTTCTGACCCAAACCAAATCATGAACTTCAAGAAGAATCTCTTAGCTTTCCAGCAAGCCAAAAATGAAGAGAAAAGTCCACGGAAATCTGAAGTTATGATCCAATCTCCAAAACCGGTCAAACCAGTTCTGCACCTGCCTGATTTGGAGTTTCACCGGTTCTAATCTTTGTCAAACCAAGACTTGGCGACCAGGATAGATTATTTACCATCCAGAAGCTGCTATAATCTTCATTCCATGCTCCAGCACCCAGTGGATTAGGCGGATCTACTCTTGCTTTTACTTGCCTTATTTGGAGTCTTTGCCAATAAATCCCCAACAGCTCTTTTACTTAATCTTTGGAGGCAAGGAGACTTATTGCACGACCAGATACACTCCAAGACTTCATTACTACTTGCCAAAGCTTTCCAGAATCAAGCCAACCGAAGAATCCCTTGCACTCAGCCTAATCCCACCCGATTTGCTCATTTTGCCTCTAACGGCTAGTTTATTGAATTCTGTGATTTCTTTCTTATTTTTATCTTTTTAGACTGTTTAGAGAATTATGTAAGGAGCTCTATATAAAGCTCATTTCGTCATCTGTAAAAATTACCTTTCAATCTACAAGTTTATTCAATAAGAAATTCAGTTTCTTCTTCAAAGTGTGTCTTTGAGTTTGTTCTTGTCATTAGTTTCATTTGAGAGAGTCATCTGTTGCTATTGATTCGTAGTTCTTAGGCTGTTGAGAGATTCAGCATCCCCTGGAATTCACTGATTGAGAGAGTCGATCAAACCCAAGGATTGAGAGAGTCATCTGTTGCTATTGATTCGTAGTTCTTAGGCTGTGGAGAGATTCAGCATCCCCTGGACTTCACTGATTGAGAGAGTCGATCAAACCAAAGGATTGAGAGAGTCAATCAAAACTTCACCACCATCTCTACCAACATCCCACCTTCCGCAAGCTAAGCTTGGAATCTGCTGATCATCAAGTGATCTAAAGTTGGAGTGATTCCAGTCTTACATCAGATAAGAATCATGAAGATAATGGCATATGTCCGAACATGCTAATCTGGAATCATCTGGATAGAAGGTGGGATATCTTCTTGCTCACAACACTTATGAGATTTATTCAACTTCCTGGTTATTCTCCACTGATTAGTGGTTCCAAATAAAGCTTCTTAGATCGTGGTTCATCCTGGTTTGATAAGAATCATGAAGATATTGCCATATGTCCGAACAGGCTAATCTGGAATCATCTTGATAGAAAGTGGGATATCTTCTTACTCACAACTCCTATGAGATTTATTCAACTTCCTGGTTATTCTCCACTGATTAGTGGTTCCCAATCAAGCTTCTTATATATTGGTTCATCCTGGTTTCATAAGAATCATGAAGATATTGCCATATGTCCGAACAGGCTAATTTGGAATCATCTGGATAGAAAGTGCGATATCTTCTTAATCACAACTACTATGAGATTTATTCAACTTCCTGGTTATTCTCCACTGATTAGTGGTTCCAAATAAAACTTCTTAGATCGTGGTTCATCCTGGTTTGATAAGAATCATGAAGATAATGGCATATGTCCGACAAGGCTAATCTGGAATCATCTGGATAGAAGGTGGGATATCTTCTTGCTCACAACACTTATGAGATTTATTCAACTTCCTGGTTATTCTCCACTGATTAGTGGTTCCAAATAAATCTTCTTAGATCGTGGTTCATCCTGGTTTGATAAGAATCATGAAGATAATGGCATATGTCCGAACAGGCTAATCTGGAATCATCTGGATAGAAGGTGGGATATCTTCTTGCTCACAACACTTATGAGATTTATTCAACTTCCTGGTTATTCTCCACTGATTAGTGGTTCCAGATAAAGCTTCTTAGATCGTGGTTCATCCTGGTTTGATAAGAATCATGAAGATATTGCCATATGTTCGAACAGGCTAATCTGGAATCATCTGGATAGAAAGTGGGATATCTTCTTACTCACAACTCCTATGAGATTTATTCAACTTCCTGTTTATTCTCCACTGATTAGTGGTTCCAAATAAAGCTTCTTAGATCGTGGTTCATCCTGGTTTGATAAGAATCATGAAGATAATGGCATATGTCCGAACAGGCTAATCTGGAATCATCTGGATAGAAGGTGGGATATCTTCTTGCTCACAACACTTATGAGATTTATTCAACTTCCTGGTTATTCTCCACTGATTAGTGGTTCCAAATAAAGCTTCTTAGATCGTGGTTCATCCTGGTTTGATAAGAATCATGAAGATATTGCCATATGTCCGAACATGCTAATCTGGAATCATCTGGATAGAAAATGAGATATCTTCTTACTCACAACTCCTATGAGATTTATTCAACTTCCTGATTATTCTCCACTGATTAGTGGTTCCAAATAAAGCTTCTTAGATCGTGGTTCATCCTGGTTTGATAAGAATCATGAAGATATTGCCATATGTCCGAACAGGCTAATCTGGAATCCTCTTGATAGAAAGTGGGATATCTTCTTACTCAGAACTCCTATGAGATTTATTCAACTTCCTGGTTATTCTCCACTGATTAGTGGTTCCCCATCAAGAGTCTTATATATTGGTTCATCCTGGTTTGATAAGAATCAGGAAGATATTGCCATATGTCCGAACAGGCTAATCTGGAATCATCTGGATAGAAAGTGGGATATCTTCTTAATCACAACTCCTATGACATTGGTTCAACTTCCTGGTTATTCTTGACTGATTAGTGGTTCCAAATAAAGCTTCTTAGATCGTGGTTCATCCTGGTTTGATAAGAATCATGAAGATAATGGCATATGTCCGAACAGGCTAATCTAGAATCATCTGGATAGAAGGTGGGATATCTTCTTGCTCACAACACTTGTGAGATTTATTCAACTTCCTGGTTATTCTCCACTGATTAGTGGTTCCAAATAAAGCTTCTTAGATCGTGCTTCATCCTGGTTTGATAAGAATCATGAAGATAATGGCATATGTCCGAACAGGCTAATCTAGAATCATCTGGATAGAAGGTGGGATATCTTCTTGCTCACCACACTTATGAGATTTATTCAACTTCCTGGTTATTCTCCACTGATTAGTGGTTCCAAATAAAGCTTCTTAGCGTGGTTCATCCGGGTGTGATAAGAATCATGAAGATAATGGCATATGTTCCGAACAGGCTAATCTGGAATCATCTGGATAGAAGGTGGGATATCTTCTTGCTCACAACACTTATGAGATTTATTCAACTTCCTGGTTATTCTCCACTGATTAGTAGTTCCAAATAAAGCTTCTTAGATCGTGGTTCATCCTGGTTTGATAAGAATCATGAAGATATTGCCATATGTCCGAACAGGCTTATCTGGAATCATCTGGATAGAAAGTGGGATATCTTCTTACTCACAACTCCTATGAGATTTATTCAACTTCCTGGTTATTCTCCACTGATTAGTGGTTCCCAATCAAGCTTTTTATATATTGGTTAATCCTGGTTTGATAAGAATCATGAAGAGATTGCCATATGTCCGAACAGGCTAATCTGGAATCATCTGGATAGAAAGTGCGATATCTTCTTAATCACAACTCCTATGAGATTTATTCAACTTCCTGGTTATTCTCCACTGATTAGTGGTTCCAAATAAAGCTTCTTAGATCGTGGTTCATCCTGGTTTGATAAGAATCATGAAGATAATGGCATATGTCCGACCAGGCTAATCTGGAATCATCTGGATAGAAGGTGGGATATCTTCTTGCTCACAACACTTATGAGATTTATTCAACTTCCTGGTTATACTCCACTGATTAGTGGTTCCAAATAAAGCTTCTTAGATCGTGGTTCATCCTGGTTTGATAAGAATCATGAAGATATTGCCATATGTCCGAACAGGCTAATCTGGAATCATCTGGATAGAAGGTGGGTTATCTTCTTGCTCACAACACTTATGAGATTTATTCAACTTCCTGTTTATTCTCCACTGATTAGTGGTTACAGATAAAGCTTCTTAGATCATGGTTCATACTGGTTTGATAAGAATCATGAAGATATTGCCATATGTTCGAACATGCTAATCTGGAATCATCTGGATAGAAAGTGGGATATCTTCTTACTCACAACTCCTATAAGATTTATTCAACTTCCTGTTTATTCTCCACTGATTAGTGGTTCCAAATAAAGCTTCTTAGATCGTGGTTCATCCTGGTTTGATAAGAATCATGAAGATAATGGCATATGTCCAAACAGCCTAATCTGGAATCATCTGGATAGAAGGTGGGATATCTTCTTTCTCACAACACTTATGATATTTATTCAACTTCCTGGTTATTCTCCACTGATTATTGGTTCCAAATAAAGCTTCTTAGATCGTGGTTCATCCTGGTTTGATAAGAATCATGAAGATATTGCCATATGTCCGAACATGCTAATCTGGAATCATCTGGATAGAAAGTGGGATATCTTCTTACTCACAACTTCTATGAGATTTATTCAACTTCCTGGTTATTCTCCACTGATTAGTGGTTCCCAATCAAGCTATATTGGTTCATCCTGGTTTGATAAGTATCATGAAGATATTGCCATATGTCCTAACAGGCTAATCTGGAATCATCTGGATAGAAAGTGGGATATCTTCTTAATCACAACTCCTATGAGATTTGTTCAACTTCCTGGTTATTCTCGACTGATTAGTGGTTCCAAATAAAGCTTCTTAGATCGTGGTTCATCCTGGTTTGATAAGAATCATGAAGATAATGGCATATGTCCGAACAGGCTAATCTGGAATCATCTGGATAGAAGGTGGGATATGTTCTTGCTCACAACACTTATGAGATTTATTCAACTTCCTGGTTATTCTCCACTGATTAGTGGTTCCAAATAAAGCTTCTTAGATCGTGGTTCATCCTGGTTTGATAAGAATCATGAAGATATTGCCATATGTCCGAACAGGCTAATCTGGAATCATCTGGATAGAAAGTGGGATATCTTCTTACTCAGAACTCCTATGAGATTTATTCAACTTCCTGGTTATTCTCCACTGATTAGTGGTTCCCCATCAAGCTTCTTATATATTGGTTCATCCTGGTTTGATAAGAATCAGGAAGATATTGCCATATGTCCGAACAGGCTAATCTGGAATCATCTAGATAGAATGTGGGATATCTTCTTAATCACAACTTCTATGAGTTTTATTCAACTTCCTGGTTATTCTCCACTGATTAGTGGTTCCAAATAAAGCTTCTTAGATCGTGGTTCATCCTGGTTTGAAAAAAATCATGAAGATAATGGCATATGTCCGAACAGGCTAATCTAGAATCATCTGGATAGAAGGTGGGATATCTTCTTGCTCACCACACTTATGAGATTTATTCAACTTCCTGGTTATTCTCCACTGATTAGTGGTTCCAAATAAAGCTTCTTAGCGTGGTTCATCCTGGTTTGATAAGAATCATGAAGATAATGGCATATGTCCGAACAGGCTAATCTGGAATCATCTGGATAGAAGGTGGGATATCTTCTTGCTCACAACACTTATGAGATTTATTCAACTTCCTGGTTATTCTCCACTGATTAGTAGTTCCAAATAAAGCTTCTTAGATCGTGGTTCATCCTGGTTTGATAAGAATCATGAAGATATTGCCATATGTCCGAACAGGCTTATCTGGAATCATCTGGATAGAAAGTGGGATATCTTCTTACTCACAACTCCTATGAGATTTATTCAACTTCCTGGTTATTCTCCACTGATTAGTGGTTCCCAATCAAGCTTCTTATATATTGGTCCATCCTGGTTTGATAAGAATCATGAAGATATTGCCATATGTCCGAACAGGCTAATCTGGAATCATCTGGATAGAAAGTGCGATATCTTCTTAATCACAACTCCTATGAGATTTATTCAACTTCCTGGTTATTCTCCACAGATTAGTGGTTCCAAATAAAGCTTCTTAGATCGTGGTTCATCCTGGTTTGATAAGAATCATGAAGATAATGGCATATGTCCGACCAGGCTAATCTGGAATCATCTGGATAGAAGGTGGGATATCTTCTTGCTCACAACACTTATGAGATTTATTCAACTTCCTGGTTATACTCCACTGATTAGTGGTTCCAAATAAAGCTTCTTAGATCGTGGTTCATCCTGGTTTGATAAGAATCATGAAGATATTGCCATATGTCCGAACAGGCTAATCTGGAATCATCTGGATAGAAGGTGGGTTATCTTCTTGCTCACAACACTTATGAGATTTATTCAACTTCCTGGTTATTCTCCACTGATTAGTGGTTCCAGATAAAGCTTCTTAGATCATGGTTCATACTGGTTTGATAAGAATCATGAAGATATTGCCATATGTTCGAACAGGCTAATCTGGAATCATCTGGATAGAAAGTGGGATATCTTCTTACTCACAACTCCTATAAGATTTATTCAACTTCCTGTTTATTCTCCACTGATTAGTGGTTCCAAATAAAGCTTCTTAGATCGTGGTTCATCCTGGTTTGATAAGAATCATGAAGATAATGGCATATGTCCGAACAGCCTAATCTGGAATCATCTGGATAGAAGGTGGGATATCTTCTTTCTCACAACACTTATGATATTTATTCAACTTCCTGGTTATTCTCCACTGATTAGTGGTTCCAAATAAAGCTTCTTAGATCGTGGTTCATCCTGGTTTGATAAGAATCATGAAGATATTGCCATATGTCCGAACATGCTAATCTGGAATCATCTGGATAGAAAGTGGGATATCTTCTTACTCACAACTCCTATGAGATTTATTCAACTTCCTGGTTATTCTCCACTGATTATTGGTTCCCAATCAAGCTATATTGGTTCATCCTGGTTTGATAAGTATCATGAAGATATTGCCATATGTCCTAACAGGCTAATCTGGAATCATCTGGATAGAAAGTGGGATATCTTCTTAATCACAACTCCTATGAGATTTGTTCAACTTCCTGGTTATTCTCGACTGATTAGTGGTTCCAAATAAAGCTTCTTAGATCGTGGTTCATCCTGGTTTGATAAGAATCATGAAGATAATGGCATATGTCCGAACAGGCTAATCTGGAATCATCTGGATAGAAGGTGGGATATCTTCTTGCTCACAACACTTATGAGATTTATTCAACTTCCTGGTTATTCTCCACTGATTAGTGGTTCCAAATAAAGCTTCTTAGATCGTGGTTCATCCTGGTTTGATAAGAATCATGAAGATATTGCCATATGTCCGAACAGGCTAATCTGGAATCATCTGGATAGAAAGTGGGATATCTTCTTACTCAGAACTCCTATGAGATTTATTCAACTTCCTGGTTATTCTCCACTGATTAGTGGTTCCCCATCAAGCTTCTTATATATTGGTTCATCCTGGTTTGATAAGAATCAGGAAGATATTGCCATATGTCCGAACAGGCTAATCTGGAATCATCTGGATAGAATGTGGGATATCTTCTTAATCACAACTCCTATGAGATTTGTTCAACTTCCTGGTTATTCTCGACTGATTAGTGGTTCCAAATAAAGCTTCTTAGATCGTGGTTCATCCTGGTTTGATAAGAATCATGAAGATAATGGCATATGTCCGAACAGGCTAATCTGGAATCATCTGGATAGAAGGTGGGATATCTTCTTGCTCACAACACTTATGAGATTTATTCAACTTCCTGGTTATTCTCCACTGATTAGTGGTTCCAAATAAAGCTTCTTAGATCGTGGTTCATCCTTGTTTGATAAGAATTATGAAGATAATGGCATATGTCCGAACAGGCTAATCTGGAATCATCTGGATAGAAGGTGGGATATCTTCTTGCTCACCACACTTATGAGATTTATTCAACTTCCTGGTTATTCTCCACTGATTAGTGGTTCCAAATAAAGCTTCTTAGCGTGGTTCATCCTGGTTTGATAAGAATCATGAAGATAATGGCATATGTCCGAACAGGCTAATCTGGAATCATCTGGATAGAAGGTGGGATATCTTCTTGCTCACAACACTTATGAGATTTATTCAACTTCCTGGTTATTCTCCACTGATTAGTGGTTCCAAATAAAGCTTCTTAGATCGTGGTTCATCCTGGTTTGATAAGAATCATGAAGATATTGCCATTTGTCCGAACAGGCTTATCTGGAATCATCTGGATAGAAACTGGGATATCTTCTTACTCACAACTCCTATGAGATTTATTCAACTTCCTGGTTATTCTCCACTGATTAGTGGTTCCCAATCAAGCTTCTTATATATTGGTTCATCCTGGTTTGATAAGAATCATGAAGATATTGCCATATGTCCGAACAGGCTAATCTGGAATCATCTGGATAGAAAGTGCGATGTCTTCTTAATCACAACTCCTATGAGATTTATTCAACTTCCTGGTTATTCTCCACTGATTAGTGGTTCCAAATAAAGCTTCTTAGATCGTGGTTCATCCTGGTTTGATAAGAATCATGAAGATAATGGCATATATCCGACCAGGCTAATCTGGAATCATCTGGATAGAAGGTGAGATATCTTCTTGCTCACAACACTTATGAGATTTATTAAACTTCCTGGTTATTCTCCACTGATTAGTGGTTCCAAATAAAGCTTCTTAGATCGTGGTTCATCCTGGTTTGATAAGAATCATGAAGATATTGCCATATGTCCGAACAGGCTAATCTGGAATCATCTGGATAGAAGGTGGGTTATCTTCTTGCTCACAACACTTATGAGATTTATTCAACTTCCTGGTTATTCTCCACTGATTAGTGGTTCCAGATAAAGCTTCTTAGATCATGGTTCATACTGGTTTGATAAGAATCATGAAGATATTGCCATATGTTCGAATAGGCTAATCTGGAATCATCTGGATAGAAAGTGGGATATCTTCTTACTCACAACTCCTATAAGATTTATTCAACTTCCTGTTTATTCTCCACTGATTAGTGGTTCCAAATAAAGCTTCTTAGATCGTGGTTCATCCTGGTTTGATAAGAATCATGAAGATAATGGCATATGTCTGAACAGCCTAATCTGGAATCATCTGGATAGAAGGTGGGATATCTTCTTTCTCACAACACTTATGATATTTATTCAACTTCCTGGTTATTCTCCACTGATTAGTGGTTCCAAATAAAGCTTCTTAGATCGTGGTTCATCCTGGTTTGATAAGAATCATGAAGATAATGGCATATATCCGACCAGGCTAATCTGGAATCATCTGGATAGAAGGTGAGATATCTTCTTGCTCACAACACTTATGAGATTTATTCAACTTCCTGGTTATTCTCCACTGATTAGTGGTTCCAAATAAAGCTTCTTAGATCGTGGTTCATCATGGTTTGATAAGAATCATGAAGATATTGCCATATGTCCGAACAGGCTAATCTGGAATCATCTGGATAGAAGGTGGGTTATCTTCTTGCTCACAACACTTATGAGATTTATTCAACTTCCTGGTTATTCTCCACTGATTAGTGGTTCCAGATAAAGCTTCTTAGATCATGGTTCATACTGGTTTGATAAGAATCATGAAGATATTGCCATATGTTCGAATAGGCTAATCTGGAATCATCTGGATAGAAAGTGGGATATCTTCTTACTCACAACTCCTATAAGATTTATTCAACTTCCTGTTTATTCTCCACTGATTAGTGGTTCCAAATAAAGCTTCTTAGATCGTGGTTCATCCTGGTTTGATAAGAATCATGAAGATAATGGCATATGTCCGAACAGCCTAATCTGGAATCATCTGGATAGAAGGTGGGATATCTTCTTGCTCACAACACTTATGAGATTTATTCAACTTCCTGGTTATTCTCCACTGATTAGTGGTTCCAAATAAAGCTTCTTAGATCGTGGTTCATCCTGGTTTGATAAGAATCATGAAGATAATGGCATATGTCCGAACAGGCTAATCGGGAATCATCTGGATAGAAGGTGGGATATCTTCTTGCTCACAACACTTATGAGATTTATTCAACTTCCTTTTTATTCTCCACTGATTAGTGGTTCCAAATAAAGCTTCTTAGATCGTGGTTCATCCTGGTTTGATAAGAATCATGAAGATATTGCCATATGTCCAAACAGGCTAATCTGGAATCATCTGGATAGAAAGTGGGATATCTTCTTACTCATAACTCCTATGAGATTTATTCAACTTCCTAGTTATTCTCCACTGATTAGTGGTTCCCATTCGAGCTTCTTATATATTGGTTCATCCTGGTTTGATAAGAATCATGAAGATATTGCCATATGTCCGAACAGGCTAATCTAGAATCATCTGGATAGAAAGTGGGATATCTTCTTAATCACAACTCCTATGAGATTTATTCAACTTCCTGGTTATTCTCCACTGATTAGTGGTTCCAAATAAAGCTTCTTAGATCGTGGTTCATCCTGGTTTGATAAGAATCATGAAGATAATGGCATATGTCCGACCAGGCTAATCTGGAATCATCTGGATAGAAGGTGGGATATCTTCTTGCTCACAACACTTATGAGATTTATTCAACTTCCTGGTCATTCTCCACTGATTAGTGGTTCCAAATAAAGCTTCTTAGATCGTGGTTCATCCTGGTTTGATAAGAATCATGAAGATAATGGCATATGTCCGAACAGGCTAATCTGGAATCATCTGGATAGAAAGTGGGATATCTTCTTACTCACAACTCCTATGAGATTTATTCAACTTCCTGGTTATTATACACTGATTAGTGGTTCCAAATAAAGCTTCTTAGATCGTGGTTCATCCTGGTTTGATAAGAATCATGAAGATAATGGCATATGTCCGACCATGCTAATCTGGAATCATCTGGATAGAAGGTGGGATATCTTCTTGCTCACAACACTTATGAGATTTATTCAACTTCCTGGTTATTCTCCACTGATTAGTGGTTCCAAATAAAGCTTCTTAGATCGTGGTTCATCCTGGTTTGATAAGAATCATGAAGATAATGGCATATGTCCGAACAGGCTAATCTGGAATCATCTGGATAGAAGGTGGGATATCTTCTTGCTCACAACACTTATGAGATTTATTCAACTTCCTAGTTATTCTCCACTGATTAGTGGTTCCAAATAAAGCTTCTTAGATCGTGGTTCATCCTGGTTTGATAAGAATCATGAAGATATTGCCATATGTTCGAACAGGCTAATCTGGAATCATCTGGATAGAAGGTGGGATATCTTCTTTCTCACAACACTTATGATATTTATTCAACTTCCTGGTTATTCTCCACTGATTAGTGGTTCCAAATAAAGCTTCTTAGATCGTGGTTCATCCTGGTTTGATAAGAATCATGAAGATATTGCCATATGTCCGAAAAGGCTAATCTGGAATCATCTGGATAGAAGGTGGGTTATCTTCTTGCTCACAACACTTATGAGATTTATTCAACTTCATGGTTATTCTCCACTGATTAGTGGTTCCAGATAAAGCTTCTTAGATCATGGTTCATACTGGTTTGATAAGAATCATGAAGATATTGCCATATGTTCGAATAGGCTAATCTGGAATCATCTGGATAGAAAGTGGGATATCTTCTTACTCACAACTCCTATAAGATTTATTCAACTTCCTGTTTATTCTCCACTGATTAGTGGTTCCAAATAAAGCTTCTTAGATCGGGGTTCATCCTGGTTTGATAAGAATCATGAAGATAATGGCATATGTCCGAACAGCCTAATCTGGAATCATCTGGATAGAAGGTGGGATATCTTCTTGCTCACAACACTTATGAGATTTATTCAACTTCCTGGTTATTCTCCACTGATTAGTGGTTCCAAATAAAGCTTCTTAGATCGTGGTTCATCCTGGTTTGATAAGAATCATGAAGATAATGGCATATGTCCGAACAGGCTAATCGGGAATCATCTGGATAGAAGGTGGGATATCTTCTTGCTCACAACACTTATGAGATTTATTCAACTTCCTTTTTATTCTCCACTGATTAGTGGTTCCAAATAAAGCTTCTTAGATCGTGGTTCATCCTGGTTTGATAAGAATCATGAAGATATTGCCATATGTCCAAACAGGCTAATCTGGAATCATCTGGATAGAAAGTGGGATATCTTCTTACTCATAACTCCTATGAGATTTATTCAACTTCCTAGTTATTCTCCACTGATTAGTGGTTCCCATTCGAGCTTCTTATATATTGGTTCATCCTGGTTTGATAAGAATCATGAAGATATTGCCATATGTCCGAACAGGCTAATCTAGAATCATCTGGATAGAAAGTGGGATATCTTCTTAATCACAACTCCTATGAGATTTATTCAACTTCCTGGTTATTCTCCACTGATTAGTGGTTCCAAATAAAGCTTCTTAGATCGTGGTTCATCCTGGTTTGATAAGAATCATGAAGATAATGGCATATGTCCGACCAGGCTAATCTGGAATCATCTGGATAGAAGGTGGGATATCTTCTTGCTCACAACACTTATGAGATTTATTCAACTTCCTGGTCATTCTCCACTGATTAGTGGTTCCAAATAAAGCTTCTTAGATCGTGGTTCATCCTGGTTTGATAAGAATCATGAAGATAATGGCATATGTCCGAACAGGCTAATCTGGAATCATATGGATAGAAAGTGGGATATCTTCTTACTCACAACTCCTATGAGATTTATTCAACTTCCAGGTTATTCTACACTGATTAGTGGTTCCAAATAAAGCTTCTTAGATCGTGGTTCATCCTGGTTTGATAAGAATCATGAAGATAATGGCATATGTCCGACCAGGCTAATCTGGAATCATCTGGATAGAAGGTGGGATATCTTCTTGCTCACAACACTTATGAGATTTATTCAACTTCCTGGTTATTCTCCACTGATTAGTGGTTCCAAATAAAGCTTCTTAGATCGTGGTTCATCCTGGTTTGATAAGAATCATGAAGATAATGGCATATGTCCGAACAGGCTAATCTGGAATCATCTGGATAGAAGGTGGGATATCTTCTTGCTCACAACACTTATGAGATTTATTCAACTTCCTAGTTATTCTCCACTGATTAGTGGTTCCAAATAAAGCTTCTTAGATCGTGGTTCATCCTGGTTTGATAAGAATCATGAAGATATTGCCATATGTTCGAACAGGCTAATCTGGAATCATCTGGATAGAAGGTGGGATATCTTCTTTCTCACAACACTTATGATATTTATTCAACTTCCTGGTTATTCTCCACTGATTAGTGGTTCCAAATAAAGCTTCTTAGATCGTGGTTCATCCTGGTTTGATAAGAATCATGAAGATATTGCCATATGTCCGAACAAGCTAATCTGGAATCATCTGGATAGAAAATGGGATATCTTCTTACTCACAACTCCTATGAGATTTATTCAACTTCCTGATTATTCTCCACTAATTAGTGGTTCCAAATAAAGCTTCTTAGATCGTTGTTCAACATGGTTTGATAAGAATCATGAAGATATTGCCATATGTCCGAACAGGCTAATCTGGAATCATCTGGATAGAAAGTGGGATATCTTCTTACTCACAACTCCTATGAGATTTATTCAACTTCCTGGTTATTCTCCACTAATTATTGGTTCCCAATCAAGCTATATTGGTTCATCCTGGTTTGATAAGTATCATGAAGATATTACCATATGTCCGAACAGGCTAATCTGGAATCATCTGGATAGAATGTGGGATATCTTCTTAATCACAACTCCTATGAGATTTGTTCAACTTCCTGGTTATTCTCGACTGATTAGTGGTTCCAAATAAAGCTTCTTAGATCGTGGTTCATCCTGGTTTGATAAGAATCATGAAGATAATAGCATATGTCCGAACAGGCTAATCTGGAATCATCTGGATGGAAGGTGGGATATCTTCTTGCTCACAACACTTATGAGATTTATTCAACTTCCTGGTTATTCTCCACTGATTAGTGGTTCCAAATAAAGCTTCTTAGATCGTGGTTCATCCTGGTTTGATAAGAATCATGAAGATAATGGCATATGTCCGAACAGGCTAATCGGGAATCATCTGGATAGAAGGTGGGATATCTTCTTGCTCACAACACTTATGAGATTTATTCAACTTCCTTTTTATTCTCCACTGATTAGTGGTTCCAAATAAAGCTTCTTAGATCGTGGTTCATCCTGGTTTGATAAGAATCATGAAGATATTGCCATATGTCCAAACAGGCTAATCTGGAATCATCTGGATAGAAAGTGGGATATCTTCTTACTCACAACTCCTATGAGATTTATTCAACTTCCTAGTTATTCTCCACTGATTAGTGGTTCCCATTCAAGCTTCTTATATATTGGTTCATCCTGGTTTGATAAGAATCATGAAGATATTGCCATATGTCCGAACAGGCTAATCTAGAATCATCTGGATAGAAAGTGGGATATCTTCTTAATCACAACTCCTATGAGATTTATTCAACTTCCTGGTTATTCTCCACTGATTAGTGGTTCCAAATAAAGCTTCTTAGATCGTGGTTCATCCTGGTTTGATAAGAATCATGAAGATAATGGCATATGTCCGACCAGGCTAATCTGGAATCATCTGGATAGAAGGTGGGATATCTTCTTGCTCACAACACTTATGAGATTTATTCAACTTCCTGGTCATTCTCCACTGATTAGTGGTTCCAAATAAAGCTTCTTAGATCATGGTTCATCCTGGTTTGATAAGAATCATGAAGATAATGGCATATGTCCGAACAGGCTAATCTGGAATCATCTGGATAGAAAGTGGGATATCTTCTTACTCACAACTCCTATGAGATTTATTCAACTTCCTGGTTATTCTCCACTGATTAGTGGTTCCAAATAAAGCTTCTTAGATCGTGGTTCATCCTAGTTTGATAAGAATCATGAAGATAATGGCATATGTCCGACCAGGCTAATCTGGAATCATCTGGATAGAAGGTGGGATATCTTCTTGCTCACAACACTTATGAGATTTATTCAACTTCCTGGTTATTCTCCACTGATTAGTGGTTCCAAATAAAGCTTCTTAGATCGTGGTTCATCCTGGTTTGATAAGAATCATGAAGATAATGGCATATGTCCGAACAGGCTAATCTGGAATCATCTGGATAGAAGGTGGGATATCTTCTTGCTCACAACACTTATGAGATTTATTCAACTTCCTAGTTATTCTCCACTGATTAGTGGTTCCAAATAAAGCTTCTTAGATCGTGGTTCATCCTGGTTTGATAAGAATCATGAAGATATTGCCATATGTTCGAACAGGCTAATCTGGAATCATCTGGATAAAAAGTGAGATATCATCTTACTCACAACTCCTATGAGATTTATTCAACTTCCTGGTTATTCTCCACTGATTAGTGGTTCCAAATAAAGCTTCTTAGATCGTGGTTCATCCTGGTTTGATAAGAATCATGAAGATAATGGCATATGTCCGAACAGGCTAATCTGGAATCATCTGGATAGAAGGCGGGATATCTTCTTGCTCACAACACTTATGAGATTTATTCAACTTCCTGGTTATTCTCCACTGATTAGTGGTTCCAAATAAAGCTTCTTAGATCGTGGTTCATCCTAGTTTGATAAGAATCATGAAGATATTGCCATATGTCCGAACATGCTAATCTGGAATCATCTGGATAGAAAGTGGGATATCTTCTTACTCATAACTCCTATGAGATTTATTCAACTTCCTGGTTATTCTCCACTGATTAGTGGTTCCAAATAAAGCTTCTTAGATAGTGGTTCATCCTGGTTTGATAAGAATCATGAAGATAATGGCATATGTCCGAACAGGTTAATCTGGAATCATCTGGATAGAAGGTGGGATATCTTCTTCCTCACAACACTTATGAGATTTATTCAACTTCCTGGTTATTCTCCACTGATTAGTGGTTCCAAATAAAGCTTCTTAGATCGTGGTTCATCCTGGTTTGATAAGAATCATGAAGATATTGTCATATGTCCGAACATGCTAATCTGGAATCATCTGGATAGAAAGTGGGATATCTTCTTACTCACAACTCCTATGATATTTATTCAACTTCCTGGTTATTCTCCACTGATTAGTGTTGAGATGAGAGGATAAAGAGTTGATATATTGAGAGAGAAAGAGATTTGGAGCAGACAGTAACTTTGGAGAGTTACCACAGTAACTTTAGTTTTACTGTGGTAACTAAGTTAAGGGTTGGGAAGTTACCTTGCATCACTATGGAGTGTAAGCCACGATCAAGGAGAGGTAAAACAGTCTGGATAAGGTTTCCTCATGGCAAGAGAGGCTGGAAACAGGCTGTAAGCATCTAGTAAAAGATGCCAAAGGTATCAAGCATGTGGAGACTCCCATTGGCTACTTTTGGATGGCTTTCGTTGACTACACATGCTTATCTTATCCCCTTTGATTGTAATTTCGAAATTGTCTCTCTCTCTTGTATATATCTGATGTAAGTTCTCTCATAATTAATTAATGAAGTTTTGAGTCTCTCTCTCTAGTCTCTCTCTTGTTCTTACTCTCCAATCTCTTTAATCTCACACTAAACTTTCAGATTAATTTTAATCACTCTTTAAACACAAAAGTGTTAATGGTATCAGAGCCAGGTTCATTTAAAAGGGGAGAGTGATTTCTTTTTCTAAAATGTTCTTGAGTGTTCTTGAGTGTTCTTGAGAGTTCTTGAGATTTTTGGTGAGCTAGATCTTTAAAAAATTTAAGTTTGTGTCTGTTGGTGTTTCTTTTGGAGAGTCAGCTACAAGGAAGTTCCTTTAGATGTTTGACAAGGTTGGAAGAGTAATCTAGCTTGTTGTGAACCTTGGCGAATGTGATTAGAAGCTTTTGGAGGAAGATCTAGGCTAAAGATTGTTGTTTGTGTGTTGATCTCTGTGTGTTGCTGTGTGTTGATGAATTGTTGATGGTTACTGATGAAGATCAATGAGTATAACAGGGAGATGGAGCTGCTTAGATCTGATACACCAAGGCGTGAAGAGAAGAAAGAGAGAGGAAATGATTGGGTGTGGTTCTCACAAATGAAGACAACCTTGAAGAGGTGTGGACTTTGGAGAAACCATGAAAAGGAAGAGTCTTTGAAGGGTAAAGCTGGTAAGGAAGATCAGACAGCAAGGAAAAAAAGTGGAGATCACTCTAGTCTTGGAGAAAGTACATTGCTTGAGAAGATTGAGGATGTTTATAAGAACAAGATCAATCTTAGGAGAGTGTATGAAGTCAAGAAGGGGATCTGTGGAGTTAAACCAGGAAGAGGGTTTAATAACCATGTAAGAATGCTGCAATACTTGTGGGATGAACTACAAGGGTTGAGAACTTATGTGGATGGGAATGCTACACAAAAGCAAGAGATGGTCTAAAGACTTTTGGCGAGCATGGAGTCATCATATGGGTGGCTGGTAGAGATGGTTCTAAAGGGGGAACAACTTCCAGAAATGGAAGGGATGTGTGCACTGGTGGAGAGAGCACATAAGAGGATGAGAGAGAGGCTAACCATGAGTAGGAGTGAGAGCTCACGGAAGCCAACTGGGAGTAGGAGTGAGAGCTTCCAGAAGCTAACCATGAGTAGGAGTGAGGGCTCATGGAGGCTAACCGGGAATAGGAGTGAGAGCTTCCGGAAGAAGAGGAGAGGTAGAATCCTAGCTAAGGGGTTTAGCAGCATGATAAGGTGTAGAAAGAGAGTTGTGGGAGAGTGCAACTACTCTGCCTATATGGGAGAAGGAAGTATGATCACAAAGAAGCCAGGAGCAGATGAGCTTGTAACAAGGAAGGAATGGGATGAGTTTGTTATGCATGTGTATGCTTTGGCTACGACCCGGAGGGATAGCTCTCCTGCCAAAGCATCCACATCAAACAAACCCATCATCATTGATTCTGGAGCTAGTCATCACATGATCAGTGATAGACATCTACTAAGGGATATAAAGACATCTTCTGGAGGTGTAAAAATAGCCAATGGAGACATGATTCTCATAGAAGGAGTGGGAAAGCTCAAGCTGTTTGATAAAGAGACCAATGCCTTCTACATGCCTCAATTTGACTCAAACCTGTTATCAGTGAAGAGAGCAACAGTTGATCTTGGTTGTCAAGTAGTATTCAGGCCAGAAGAAGTGGAGTTTCAAGATTTGAAGACTGGAAGAGTCATTGGTAGAGGGGATAGCAAGAATCAGCTATAGCATATCCAATTGACTAAAGCTTCTTCTGATCCTATGTGTTTGAGCAGTGCTGCTGAGAGAGCTGATAACATGACTTGGCATGCAAGGCTAGGACATCCTCATGCTCGGGCTATTGAGTTGATAATGCCTAATATGTCATTCAATCACTTGGAGTGTGAAACATGCATATTAGGAAAGCATTGTAGGACTGTGTTCCCGAATTCAGAGACTATTTATAAGCATTGCTTTGATCTGGTTCATTCAGATGTGTGGACTGCTCCATGTTTGTCTCGAGATAGCCAGAAGTACTTTGTGACTTTCATTGATGAGAAGTCTAAGTATACTTGGCTGACACTGCTTCCATCTAAAGACAGGGTGTTAGAAGCATTTATGAACTTCCAAGCATATATGTATCTAATCAATACAATGCATCTGTGAAGATACTGAGATCAGATAATGGAGGTGAATACATCAGCAATGCCTTTAAGAGTCATATGGCCAAGCATGGTATTATGCATCAAACTAGCTGTCCCTATACACCACAACAGAATGGTGTAGCTGAGAGGAAGAACATGCACTTGATGGATGTAGCAAGATCAATGATGTTCCATACTAAAGTGCCAAAGAGGTTCTGGAGTGATGCTGTTCAGGCTGCTTGCTATCTCATCAACAGAGTTCCAACTAAAGTCTTGAAGAATTTGTCTCCATTTGAAGTGTTGAACAAGAACAAGCCAAGCATTGATCATCTAAGAGTGTTTGGGTGTGTATGCTATGTCTGGGTTTCAGGGGAGCAGAGAGATAAGCTGGAAGAGAAGAGTACTAAAGCCATGTTTATTGGGTATTCAATCACCCAGAAAGGGTACAAGTGCTATGATCCAAACACAAGGAGGGTTCTGGTATCTAGAGATGTTAAGTTTGTGGAGTCAACTGGGTATTATGAGAAGGAGAAGTGGGAAGATTTGGAGGATCTGTCTCAAGCTCCATCTGAGAGGGCAACTACTCTTAGGATTCTTCTGGAAAAGGTAGGAGTAAACATGTCTCGGGATCAGGTATCAAGAAGAAAATCACCTACTGACCAGGCTGGGGAAACTAGTAGTACAACCCCTCTTGATCATGAGGGGGAGAATAGATCTGAATCAGGTCAGCAAGAGCAGAACCAAGAAGATTCAGGTCAGCATGATCAAGATGTGTGATGTCTTGCATAATTGCATTGTTTCACCCATTCCTTTTCATGCATTTTCATCATGTAGGTTAGATTCTAGCCATGTTTAGGTTGCATTTTGCATACATGAGTTCTTATCAGGTATTGGAGCATCTTATGGAGCTTTTGGAGACATTGGGATGCATTTGGAGCTCAAAAGATGTGAAAAGGAGGATGATTGGACGAGAAGAGCCTGGAGCGACCTGCATAGGTCGCTGTGAGACCTCGCTCCAGCCGGAGCGACCTTGACGACCAAAGCTAGAGCGACCACTCCAAGTCGCTCGGCTTTACACGGCTCGAAGACGAAGAAAATGCTCCGGAGCGACCTCTCGCAGCGACCATCCGAGGTCGCTCCCAAGGACAGAGCGACGTGCTGGAGCGACCTGCGGAGGTCGCTGCGTGTTTCCTATTTTCGATTTCTTTTTAATTCAAGGACCTATTTGCAATTACTTATGTCGTTTTGGCACTCTGAAAAACCTAAGTTTAAGACTGATTGTAGCCACTTTTGGGCAGATTATCTTTTGTTGAAGAGAAAACCAAAAATACTCTTGGAAAGTTCATCTTTTGGATTCATTGTTCTCTTGTTATTGATTTCTTATTGATTTCATGTGTTCATCTACATGTTTAATCTGAAATCCAGTATGGGTTTAAGGTTTAACATGAAGATTAGTGAGTAGTTCTCTTTTGAATTCATGGGTTAGGGAGACTAGGGTGATTAGGTTAGATCAAAGATGTTTTTACTGTAGATCAATCTCAAGCCTTGCTAGTAGAGTGTTCTTACAGCCTCTTTCGTTCTGATCATTTGAAAGTTGTTCTCTAGACATTTCCCACCCAAAAGGTGTTTGTTGAAATGTCCGAGACAACTCTGCTAGGCTCTTAATGCATCTTGCCAAAGATATTTGTTGTTAAGAGTGTTAGGATAGCTAATAAACCTGTTCTTATTGATTGCTTTCATATCATTCAGCCAAAGAGATTTGATGTTGAGATGCGTTAGCAAATGAGCATTCATCTAGATATAGAGCTTGCTTAGGATCATGTTTAGGCTTAAGGTCATTTGTTTGATTCATCATTTGTCATCTTTGTCTGATACTTGATCACCCGAAATCATATTCCCGTGCCCATGAGTTCTCTTTTATCATATTTAAGAAAGTCATTCATCTACTGCGCTTTAGTTCCATCTTGTCATCATAGTTAGTTATTTGTTTCTGAAATCATTTTAAATCATTGGTTGCATTTAGATTAAGTAAGTGCTTGCATTCTTAGTGCTTGAAATCCCTCAGAACTGGTTCGACATATTACTTCCATTTTACTATCATTTGACTTAGGAGCCTCAAAACTCCTAACATCAAATTGGTGCCGTTGCCAAATTCTGAGTAGATTTTAACATTGAGATTTAGTTGCTTGCTTGAGACTAAATCATTTTTATTTTGCTGATTACTGATTCTCCTTCTTCAATTCCCTTTTGATCTGCAGGTGTATGAACTTGAGGAGCAGGGGTCCAACAAACCTAGTTCCAAGAGCAGCAGACATCCGAGCTTTAGAGAGGGAGTGTGCTAGAAAAAGGAGAGAAGAGGAGCAACAGGCTCACATACAGGATCCGAACATTGAAATGGCTGACCAACAGGCGAATGGCGATGGCAACGCCCCACCAGCTCGACCTATTGGTGCCTATGACCGCCCAACTAACCATGGCCACCTGTTAGGAATCAGAGCACCAGCTGTGGCAGCAAACAACTTTGAGATCAAGTCAGGATTGCTGAACCAGATTGAGAACAACAAGTTTCATGGCCTGGCTGCAGAGAATCCATTCGACCACTTGGACAGTTTTGATAGATACTGTGGTCTCTCCAAAACCAATGGTGTATCAGAGGATGCTTTCAAGCTCAAGCTTTTCCCTTTCTCTTTGGGGGATAAGGCACGTCAGTGGGAGAAGTCTCTGCCAAGCAGCTCCATCACTACTTGGGATGACTGCAAGAAAGCTTTCCTAGAGAAATTCTTCTCTACTTCCAAGACAGCTGACTACAGGAATGAGATATCCGGATTCAAGCAGAAGAACTTGGAAGGATTCAGTGAAGCATGGGAAAGGTTCAATGGCTACCTAGCTCAATGCCCACACCATGGTTTCAACAAGGGAAGCTTGCTTAGCACATTTTACAGAGGTGCCTTACCTGAGTACAGAGCAAGATTGGATACTGCAAGTAATGGGAACTTCTTGGACAGAACAGAAGAAGAGGCAGGGAAACTTGTTGAAAACATGGTCAAGAGTGATGCTGTCTACAGTGGGGATCATGACAGAGCTGATAGGTCAGCAGACAAGCAGACAAGAAAAGAGATAAAGGCTTTGCAAGACAAGATTGACATCCTCATTGCTGATAAAGCTTCTCAAGCTCAGATGAACTTTGTTGGTAACCCACAGCACGAGATACCAGCTGCTGTCAATGAGGTTGAAGGTCTGGAAGGTCAGGAAGAGCTGTGTTTTATCAACAACAATAGTACTTGGTACAAGAAGGAGCCAAACTTTCAGTACAACAACTATCAGCAGAGACCTTATTCTAACAACCAGCAGAATGGATATCAGCCTAGGAACAACCAGCAAGGTGGCTATCAGCAAAAGCAAAACCCTCCTCCTGGTTTTTCCAACCAAGGGCAGAACTCTTCTCAACAGCAGCCTGCTCCATCTAGCTCTACACCCCAAGAGAGCAGCACTGATGCACTTCTGAAAAAAATCTTGGAGTCACAGACTAGAAGTGAGAAGCATGTTAGTTATGAGCTGAAAAACCTTCACAACAAGATTGATGGGAGCTACAATGATCTCAACAACAAATTCAGAGCCCTGGAGAACCAATTTGCTTCCATGAACACTCAGCAAAATCGCCAACAAGGCTCTCTACCTGAAAAACCTGAGCAGAATCCCAAGGATGCAAAAGCTATCACACTTAGGAGTGGTAAGGAGTTACCTCCTAGAACTCTCACCAAGGATGCTGAGAAACTAGGTGAGGGGGTGGCCATCAACATAGATGATGAGGTGGTTATTTTTGATGAGAAGACTAATGATGAGGTCTTGGAGAAGATTGTGGAAGCTAAGGGTAAAGGAAAGGTTGGAGAGGAGAAGAAGACTGTAAAAGATGGTGAAGTTGTTCCTCCAGCAAAGGAGAATGCTTTTGTCCCTCCTCCTTATGAACCCAAACTTCCATTCCCTGGTAGGTTCAAGAAGCAGTTGCTGGAGAAGTACAAAGCTCTGTTTGAGAAGCAGATGAGTGAGGTTCAGATCACAATGCCAATCATTGATGCTTTCATGCTGGTCCCTCAATACAGCAAGTTCCTGAAAGATGTCGTAGCATCAAAGAAGAAAGAGATGGAAGGTATGATGATTCTCACTCATGAGTGCAATGCCATAATTCAGAGGCTTGATGTTCCAAAGAAGCTAGAGGATCCAGGATGCTTTACACTTCCTTGTACTCTTGGACCCATGATGTTTGAGAAATGTCTCTGTGATTTGGGAGCTAGTGTGAGCTTGATGCCTTGTCTGTTGCTAAGAAGCTTGGTTTCACTCAGTACAAGAAGTGTAGACTCTCTCTGGTGTTAGCTGATCGTTCAGTGAAGTATCATGTTGGTATCTTAGAGGACCTTCCAGTGATGGTAGGAAATTGTGAGATCCCTACAGACTTTGTGGTGCTTGAGATGGGTGAAGAAGCTCAAGATCCCTTGATCCTTGGTAGACCTTTCTTAGCCACAGCAGGAGCTATTGTTAATGTGAAAGAAGGCAAGATCGATCTCCATTTGGGTAAAGGGAACATTCTCCACTTTGACATCAAGGAGGTGATGAAGAGACCAGTCATGCAGGCACAAATCTTCTACATAGATGAGATGGATGCTCTTGCTGATGAGCTCCTTGAAGAGCTATCAATAGAGGATCCTTTACAGCATGCCCTGACCATTGAGAGAGATGATGAAGTGGTTGAGAACCTGGCTAGTACTGCATATGGACTGATGCTGGATTCACACAAGGGATTTAATGGCAAGGATCAGTTTGAGGAGTTGCCATAGGAGGTTCATCAAGAGGCTGCAGTCACTCAACATGAAGACATCCAGCAAGATGACTGGAGTGAGCTTAAGGCGCCTAAGGTGGAACTAAAACCTCTTCCCCATGGTGTAAGGTATGCATTTCTTGGTCCCAATGAAACCTATCCTGTCATTGTGAGTAGTGAACTTACTGAAACTGAATTGTCTGAACTTTTGAAAACACTTAAAAGGTTTAGAAAAGCAATAGGTTACTCACTTGATGACATCAAAGGAATTTCACCATCGTTGTGCATGCATAGGATACATCTAGAGGATGAATCAATGACTTCTATCGAGCATCAAAGAAGGTTAAATCCTAACCTGAAGGATGTTGTAAAGAAGGATATTCTTAAGCTCTTAGATGCTGGGGTTATTTACCCTATCTCCGATTCAAAATGGGTATCTCCTGTGCATGTTGTCCCAAAGAAAGGGGGAATCACTGTGATTAAAAACGACAAAGATGAATTGATACCAACAAGAACTGTCACAGGTCATAGAATGTGTATTGATTACAGAAAACTGAACTCTGCATCTCGAAAAGATCATTTTCCATTGCCATTTATTGATCATATGCTTGAGAGACTTGCTAATCATCCATTCTATTGTTTTCTTGATGGGTATTCAGGTTTCTTCCAAATCCCCATACATCCCAATGATCAAGAGAAAACGACATTCACATGTCCTTATGGTACCTTCGCATATCGAAGAATGCCATTTGGACTATGTAATGCTCCAGCCACCTTCCAAAGGTGCATGATGTCAATTTTCTCTGATCTAATTGAGGATGTTGTGGAGGTATTTATGGATGATTTCTCTGTCTATGGATCTTCGTTCTCTGCTTGTTTGTCAAATTTGTGCAGGGTCCTACAGAGATGTGAAGACACCAACCTTGTACTGAACTGGGAGAAGTGCCACTTCATGGTCAAAGAAGGGATTGTGCTTGGGCACAAGATTTCAGAGAAGGGGATTGAAGTGGACAAGGCTAAGATTGAGGTTATGGTCAGTTTGCCTCCACCTAAGACAGTGAAAGATATCAGAAGTTTTCTTGGACATGCTGGTTTCTACAGGAGGTTCATCAAAGACTTCTCCATGATCACTAGACCATTGACCAGGTTGCTTTGTAAGGAAGCCACTTTCAGCTTTGAAGTAGAGTGTCTTGAAGCCTTCAAGAAGCTGAAAAATGAACTCATCAGTGCCCCCATAGTCCAACCACCTGATTGGGATCTCCCCTTTGAGATTATGTGTGATGCTAGTGATTATGCTGTGGGAGCTGTACTAGGGCAGAAGAAGAATGGGAAAACTCATGTGATCTACTATGCAAGCCAGACCATGAATGAAGCCCAAATGAGGTATGCCACCACAGAAAAGGAAATGCTAGCCATTGTCTTTGCCTTTGAGAAGTTCAGAAGCTACTTGGTGGGATCTAAGGTTATTGTCTACACTGATCATGCTGCTTTGAGACATATTCTAGCCAAGAAAGATGCAAAACCAAGACTTTTGAGGTGGATCCTATTGCTTCAGGAGTTTGATTTGGAGATCAGAGATAAGCCAGGAGTTGAGAATGGTGTAGCTGATCACTTGTCCAGGCTGAAGGTGGAGTGTGGAATACCTATTGATGAGGGACTTCCAGAGGAGCAAATCATGGCTATTGGAGCAGTAATGGCAGTTTGTGACACTGGTAAAAAGCTTGAGGAAGTGAAGGCAACTGAAGAGAAGGAACCTTGGTATGCTGATTTGGTGAACTACCTAGCCACAGGAAAAGAACCTTTGAATCTTGTGGGCTATGCCAAGAAGAAGTTCTACAAAGATGTGAAGAGGTACTACTGGGATGAGCCTTATCTCTACACTCTCTGCAAGGATCAGCTGTATAGGAGAGTGGTTGCTAATGAAGAGATAGATGGGATCCTCACACAATGTCATGGATCATCCTATGGAGGCCACTTTGCTACTTTTAAGACTGTAGCAAAAGTGTTACAAGCTGGATTCTGGTGGCCACACATGTTCAAAGACACACAAGACTTTGTCTCCAAGTGTGATTCATGCCAAAGAAGAGGAAACATCACCAAGAGGAATGAGATGCCTCAAAATCCTATCCTAGAAGTTGAGGTCTTTGATGTGTGGGGTATTGACTTCATGGGACCATTTCCTTCATCATATGGGAACAAGTACATTCTTGTGGCTGTTGACTATGTCTCAAAGTGGGTGGAAGCTATCGCTAGTCCCACCAATGATGCTAGAGTGGTGACCAACATGTTCAAAAGTATTATCTTCCCAAGGTTTGGAGTTCCAAGAGTTGTGATCAGTGATGGGGGTTCTCACTTCATTAACAAGCTGCTCGAAGGACTTCTAAGGAAGAATGGTGTGAAGCATAAGGTAGCAACTCCTTACCATCCTCAGACAAGTGGTCAAGTTGAGGTCTCTAACAGAGAGATTAAATCCATTCTGGAGAAGATTGTGGGGATCACTAGGAAAGATTGGTCTAATAAGCTTGATGATGCACTTTGGGCCTATAGGACAGCTTACAAGACACCTTTAGGTACCACACCTTTCAACCTTGTCTATGGGAAAGCCTGTCATCTACCTGTGGAACTTGAGTACAAGGCATTATGGGCAGTGAAGTTGCTGAACTTCGACATCAAAAGTGCTAAGGAGAAAAGACTTTTCCAGCTACATGAGCTCGAAGAGATAAAAATGGATGCTTTTGAGAATTCAAGGATCTACAAAGAAAAGACCAAAGCTTTCCATGACAAGAACATTCTGAAAAGAGAGTTCCGAGAGGGAGACCAAGTCCTTCTCTACAACTCTAGGCTGAAGTTGTTTCCAGGAAAGCTCAAGTCAAGGTGGTCCGGTCCATTCAAAGTCAAAGAAATCAGACCTTATGGAGCAATAGTTCTATGGAGCGCTGATGGAAGTTACTTCACAGTGAATGGGCAGAGGGTTAAGCTCTACAAGGCGGATGCACCAGAGGAAGATGGAGTTTCAACTCCACTTTCTGATCCTACCCCAGCCTAATCCAAAGGAGGCAAAGTCAAGCTAGCGACTCAAAACAAGCTCACTTGGGAGGAAGTCCCATGTATATCCTTTGTAAATATTGCATTAGTACTTTCATTTTCTTTTTCTTTCATCTTATTGCATAAAAAAAATGGGAAGTGAAGTTCTATGCAGGTTTTGGGTCGACTTGGTGTGAGCCAAAAAGGAGCATCGTCGGAGCGACCACACCGGAGCGAGGTCGAGCAGTCGCTCCAGCTGGGAGCGACATTATCAGAGCGACGAGCCTAGGTCGCTCCAGCTGGGAGCGACCCTCATGAAGAAACGTGGAGCGACTACTCCAAGTCGCTCGGCTCACACGCGACGGAGAGAAGAAAAATGGCCTGGAGCGACCCCTCACAGCGACCACTCCAAGTCGCTCCAGGTCCGGTTCAGGTAAGTGATTTCTAATTCTAACCCCGGTTCGATTCGATTAAACCGGTTTTATTCACTTAAATCGAACCGGTCGACCCTCTCCCCTACCCAAAACCCTCGATCTCACCCCCTCCACTCTCCTCTCATCTCACAAACTCTCAAACTCTCTCAAACTCTCTCATCACCAAAACCTCCATAACTTTCTCAAATCTTCACCAAATCAACTGATTCTTGTTTCTAAACCCTCACTTTCGCCCCAGTAGCCCCATTCCCATAATCTACTCGCCATTTACATTCATCCAGAGCAAGGTATGAACTTTCTAAACACAATTTCGTAGGTCCATGAACCCTAGAAATTGAAATTCGAATTTTTGTCCTTTTCTTGCTTGATTATGATGAAATGGGCTAGGGAAAGTATGTATATCAAGTTGGGTTGTTGATTTCATGGTGGAATTGAGATTAATTTGAAATTTGCCAAATTAGGGTTCATGGATTTGGGGATTTCGAAATTGAACTGAAGTGATGGTGTTTGTGTTTGAGTTTGGCGTGTTGTGATGTGTATAGACTTGTTTCAAGCAATTTTCTCATCCTAGAGCTTTGATTGAGAGAAGTTGTACTATCTTGTATTTCTTTTCTTATCTTTTTGGATGAGAATTGTGATTTTTCTTGCTTGTGGCTTGGTGAATTGGTGCTTAACTTATCTAAATGGTTGAATTGAGTTAACTTGAGCTTAAATTGGAGTTCATTTGTTGAGTTGACTTGCTTTTCCATATTCATTTTGCCAAGCCTTTGTCCCTTTCCACTTCCTTTGCTTACTCCTTTTCAAGCTTTGAATTTTTCAGGTACCAATGGGTAAGAAAACAAGGGCACAATTGACAGCTGAGAAGGAGGCAAGAGATGCGGAAGATTGGGCACAAAGAGGAAAGTCTCTAGAAGCTGAAACCGCTGCAACAGGGACTGAGAGGACTACTAGGCAACGAACTCAGGCTGCAAGGAGGTCCACTGAGCAAGTGCAGAGAACAGAAACGACTTCAGCTGCGAGGAAGTCCACTGAGCAAGTGAAGAGAACAGAACCGACTTCAGCTGCAAGGAAGTCGACTGAACAAGGGAAGAGAGCAGGAAAGAGTATTGCAACTCCCACTGATGAGGAGAGTGAGGAAGGTGAAGAGGAGTCAGAAGAGGAGCCTGCACCTGCGAAGAAGGCAAAGATGACAAAAGGAAAAGGTGTTGCTGTTGAAAGGGACAGGGGAAAGACTCCAACTCCGGAAGAGCTGTACGATCACCTGATGAATGGGATGGGCTGGCAGGCAACGAGGTTTGCTTACCTTGAGCTACTGAAGGCACTAGAGATCGATTCAGATATGGCGGAACTGTTGGGGCATTTGAAAATGCCAAAGCTTCTCACCATGGCTTATCCCACCTACAAGGAGCTCACTTCCCAGTTCTTGTCCACTTTGGAAGTCACCTACCACGACTCTAGACATGTACGGCAGGGATGGGGGAAAATCAAGTTCAAGATCGATGGAAGGGTCTACTACATGAACTTCAGAGACATTGGGACAGTCATGGGTTTCCAAGATGCAGAGGAGACCACTCTTCCAAGGTGTGACGGCCTCCCGAAGAAGCTGTGGGAGTTGATTACTGGAATCAACCACAGGACCGGCGCTGACAAGAACTCTCGCATCCGACACCCTACAAAGCGCTACCTCCACCGACTGCTTGTACACCTCTTCTACCCACGGAAACAGCATGGTAACGTCACAGAGGAAGATCTCCGCCTTATCTGCCCTGCTATCAGTCCCTACACTACTCCGGGACAGCTACCACTCCCCAGCACAGACATCTACGCCAAATTTGGGATGGTAGGATTCTTTGTGAGTCGTCTTGAGCACTACAGAGACTGGGCTTGGACCACAGGGGATAAAGAACCCAAGATAGGGATTGGAGGGATGATCACACCTCTCCTACAGGCTCAGTACATCAACTTAGGAAAGGGTGGAGTTGGTCCAAAGCTCATTGATGGAGCCTACTTGAAGATAGCCACCTACTTCAGTGGGATGTACCAGGGCAGTTACGTCTACCACTATCGCTTGGTAGGAAGGAAAGCTGAGGTACTCCTCCCAAACATGGACCTGACGAGCTTGATCGTCCCTGGAGTCATCAGCTTTGACCTTTCCCCGACAGACTTCTTTGGGGAACACGGGACTCTCGATCCCGTTGTTGAACTAGGTCGACCTTGGCAACCAAGGGAGTCGAGAGAGACTGAGCCAGAGAGACCTGCTAAGGCGGCTTCTCCACCCGTCTATGGTCAACCACGCTACTCCTTCCCACCCTACAACGGGGTTCTTCCACATTGTGCTCTTCGTGATGCTCATGAGCACATAGGCCGGCTGCAGCGATGGAACAAGGCTCAGGACAGGACAATTGAGAAGTTAAAGACCAAGTGCAAGGCGCTTAGCCAGACGGTGAAGCAGCAGGCCAAGTTCACATCCAAGATCTTGAGGAAGATGGCTGATGTGCTGACGAGGGGAGGTATAGCAGGATGCAGCAGAGCAGACTTCGAATTCCCGGACGCTCCACAGCCCCGGCGTCCACCTCACCCTGCTACCCTCACCTTCCCCCTCACTGAGAGACAGCAGCGGCGCCTAGACAGGAACCCTCCCATCCAACCCTCATCCTCAGGAAACAAATCTCCATCCTTGGCATCTTCAGATGACGACATAGAGGTTGAGGAGGTTCAGAGTCAGCACTGGTACGGAGACTACAGTTCAGCTGGAGGCTACTACACCTACTTCCCACCAGATGATGGCGCTGGCCCATCTGACTCCACTCACCACCCATAGAAGGTAACCCGCACTTCTCTCCTTGTAAATACCAGTTTTTCTTGCATTTAGATTTCTTTTGGGTATCTCTTTCGACTTAACAACACAGGGACTGTGTGAATTAAGTTTGGGGGAGGTACCATGTATTTGATCATGTTTGCTTTCATGTTTAAGAGTCTCATGCATTGCATTTTTATTCATATTCATAAAAAAAAAAAAAAAAAAAAAACAAAAATCAAATCATTTAGATTGCATTCACTTGCACCTTTTAGGAGAGTCTAGAGCATATAGGTTGCATTTCACTTGCATTGGGAGCAATGATTTAAAATGCCTTGGAAAGAACACCACTTCGTGCTTGAATTGATAATGCACCTCTTGAAAAAGCCTTGTATGTTTCGAGCCTTCAAAACTCTTTCTGAAACTTGTTTATTGCTGGAACTCAGTCTTTGAAAGCCAACTACAATCTTATTTGAACTGAATGAACTTAATGCCTCTTGCTTATGGTCTTTTGTGTGCTGAATCATGGCTATACACATTTGAGATGTCACATCCTCTCTGCCTATCTTTTTGACAATCTCAAATGGTAGACCACTCCCCAAAACCCCTACCTCCTTTTAAGCCTTCATTGAATTGATGAGTGAGGCCTTTTTCGGAAAGCCTTACATGTGCATAATGTTGAGAGTATCGGGAACGACAATGCTTGATCTTCATTCTTGCTAGACTAGATACTCTATTGTCTAGCCATAGGATTGGGGGTGAGTGTTGTGAAGTTTGGCTTGGGAAGTTGAAAGTTGAAAGAAAATGATTGAACTCTTGTGCTTAATTGTTTCATTGGGAATTGTTTAAAACCTCTAGCTCAAGTTGTGAAAGTCTTGGCCCCCAAAGTAAAAAAAAAAAGAAAGAAAGAAAAAAAAAATATAAAAAAAAAAAATAAAGAAAGGGGGCTAGCAAAGTGTGAATGAGCTAAGGGGTTGTGTTTTTAAAAGTTTAAAATTTTTCCCTTGATTGAAGAGTTTGTGGATGAGTTCTTGAGACTTTTGGGTGAGAGATGTGAGTGGGGTGTAACTTTGGGAATAATTATGTCACTTGTATGTTTGAAAAAGGGTAGAACAGTGGAGATTGAGCATTGTATGCATGAGTTGATCCCTTTCTTGGATATATTATGTGCAATGTCAAGGCTACTTGTTTTGAGAGTGAGCCACCTTGAAGATAATGAGTTTTGAACCCCTTGATCACTAAAACAAAAAGCCTTCCCTTACCCAAATGACTTAGACAAATTGACCATTTGCAAGAATTCACTTGATGATGTGCTTAATGAACGTGAGAGTTGGCTGATTGGATTGTGTGATTGCTTGACAATGAGTGTAGGGATAAAAAGAGTAAGGATAGGCCTAGAGAAGCTAGAGTGCAATAAGAGAGTGTGCTATTTTTGGACTTTGAGTAAAATCTAGTCCCATGTGTGTTTCTTTTGGCTATGAGCTCCCACCATCACATCCTCTTTCTCAATGAGTTCTATAAAGTTCACTTGTGGACAAGTAAAAGAACAAGTTTGGGGGAGTTGATGTCTTGCATAATTGCATTGTTTCACCCATTCCTTTTCATGCATTTTCATCATGTAGGTTAGATTCTAGCCATGTTTAGGTTGCATTTTGATTTCTTTTGGGTATCTCTTTCGACTTAACAACACAGGGACTGTGTGAATTAAGTTTGGGGGAGGTACCATGTATTTGATCATGTTTGCTTTCATGTTTAAGAGTCTCATGCATTGCATTTTTATTCATATTCATAAAAAAAAAAAAAACACAAAAAGCAAATCATTTAGATTGCATTCACTTGCACCTTTTAGGAGAGTCTAGAGCATATAGGTTGCATTTCACTTGCATTGGGAGCAATGATTTAAAATGCCTTGGAAAGAACACCACTTCGTGCTTGAATTGATAATGCACCTCTTGAAAAAGCCTCGTATGTTTCGAGCCTTCAAAACTCTTTCTGAAACTTGTTTATTGCTGGAACTCAGTCTTTGAAAGCCAACTACAATCTTATTTGAACTGAATGAACTTAATGCCTCTTGCTTATGGTCTTTTGTGTGCTGAATCATGGCTATACACATTTGAGATGTCACATCCTCTCTGCCTATCTTTTTGACAATCTCAAATGGTAGACCACTCCCCAAAACCCCTACCTCCTTTTAAGCCTTCATTGAATTGATGAGTGAGGCCTTTTTCGGAAAGCCTTACATGTGCATAATGTTGAGAGTATCGGGAACGACAATGCTTGATCTTCATTCTTGCTAGACTAGATACTCTATTGTCTAGCCATAGGATTGGGGGTGAGTGTTGTGAAGTTTGGCTTGGGAAGTTGAAAGTTGAAAGAAAATGATTGAACTCTTGTGCTTAATTGTTTCATTGGGAATTGTTTAAAACCTCTAGCTCGAGTTGTGAAAGTCTTGGCCCCCAAAGTAAAAAAAAAAAAGAAAGAAAGAAAAAAATATATATAAAAAAAAAAGAAATAAAGAAAGGGGGCTAGCAAAGTGTGAATGAGCTAAGGGGTTGTGTTTTTAAAAGTTTAAAATTTTTCCCTTGATTGAAGAGTTTGTGGATGAGTTCTTGAGACTTTTGGGTGAGAGATGTGAGTGGGGTGTAACTTTGGGAATAATTATGTCACTTGTATGTTTGAAAAAGGATAGAACAGTGGAGATTGAGCATTGTATGCATGAGTTGAACCCTTTCTTGGATATATTATGTGCAGTGTCAAGGCTACTTGTTTTGAGAGTGAGCCACCTTGAAGATAATGAGTTTTGAACCCCTTGATCACTAAAACAAAAAGCCTTCCCTTACCCAAATGACTTGGACCAATTGACCATTTGCAAGAATTCACTTGATGATGTGCTTAATGAACGTGAGAGTTGGCTGATTGGATTGTGTGATTGCTTGACAATGAGTGTAGGGATAAAAAGAGTAAGGATAGGCCTAGAGAAGCTAGAGTGCAATAAGAGAGTGTGCTATTTTTGGACTTTGAGTAAAATCTAGTCCTATGTGTGTTTCTTTTGGCTATGAGCTCCCACCATCACATCCTCTTTCTCAATGAGTTCTAGAAAGTTCACTTGTGGACAAGTAAAAGAACAAGTTTGGGGGAGTTGATGTCTTGCATAATTGCATTGTTTCACCCATTCCTTTTCATGCATTTTCATCATGTAGGTTAGATTCTAGCCATGTTTAGGTTGCATTTTGCATACATGAGTCCTTATCAGGTATTGGAGCATCTTATGGAGCTTTTGGAGACATTGGGATGCATTTGGAGCTCAAAAGATGTGAAAAGGAGGATGATTGGACGAGAAGAGCCTGGAGCGACCTGCATAGGTCGCTGTGAGACCTCGCTCCAGCCGGAGCGACCTTGACGACCAAAGGTAGAGCGACCACTCCAAGTCGCTCGGCTTTACACGGCTCGAAGACGAAGAAAATGCTCCGGAGCGACCTCTCGCAGCGACCATCCGAGGTCGCTCCCAAGGCCAGAGCGACGTGCTGTATTTTCGATTTCTTTTTAATTCAAGGACTTATTTGCAATTACTTATGTCGTTTTGGCACTCTGAAAAACCTAAGTTTAAGACTGATTGTAGCCACTTTTGGGCAGATTATCTTTTGTTGAAGAGAAAACCACAAAATACTCTTGGAAAGTTCTTCTTTTGGATTCATTGTTCTCTTGTTATTGATTTCTTATTGATTTCCTGTGTTCATCTACATGTTTAATCTGAAATCCAGTATGGGTTTAAGGTTTAACATGAAGATTAGTGAGTAGTTCTCTTTTGAATTCATGGGTTAGGGAGACTAGAGTGATTAGGTTAGATCAAAGATGTTTTTAGTGTAGATCAATCTCAAGCCTTGCTAGTAGAGTGTTCTTACAGCCTCTTTCGTTCTGATCATTCGAAAGTTGTTCTCTAGACATTTCCCACCCAAAAGGTGTTTGTTGAAATGTCCGAGACAACTCTGCTAGGCTCTTAATGCATCTTGCCAAAGATATTTGTTGTTAAGAGTGTTAGGATAGCTAATAAACCTGTTCTTATTGATTGCTTTCATATCATTCAGCCAAAGAGATTTGATGTTGAGATGCGTTAGCAAATGAGCATTCATCTAGATATAGAGCTTGCTTAGGATCGTGTTTAGGCTTAAGGTCATTTGTTTGATTCATCATTTGTCATCTTTGTCTGATACTTGATCACCCGAAATCATATTCCCGTGCCCATGAGTTCTCTTTTATCATATTTAAGAAAGTCATTCATCTACTGCGCTTTAGTTCCATCTTGTCATCATAGTTAGTTATTTGTTTCTGAAATCATTTTAAATCATTGGTTGCATTTAGATTAAGTAAGTGCTTGCATTCTTAGTGCTTGAAATCCCTCAGAACTGGTTCGACATATTACTTCCATTTTACTATCATTTGACTTAGGAGCCTCAAAACTCCTAACATCAATGTGACACATGTAGTAGAGAATGTTGCTCAGTCTAGTGGAGATGGACAAGGGGAGTCTACTGCTTCAGATGAGAATGTTGCTCAGTCTAGTGAAGATGAGCAAGGAGGGCCTACTGGTTTAGATGAGGTTCAGACTGAAGAAATGGTTCAACCATTGCGGAGGAGCACAAGGATAAAGAGGGATCCTTCCAACTGGGTAAACACGAGAGTGTACTACAATGCCCAGGCTGTGAAGCATCCTTCCCAAGCCGTGTGTTCCTTTGCTGAGTTTCCAGAAGAGCATATAGCATTCACAGTGAGCCTAGATGAGAGCTATGTGCCAAGGAGCTATGAAGAAGCTATGTTGATTCAAGAGTGGAGGGATTCAGTGAATGCTGAAGCTGATGCTATGATAAGAAATGATACTTGGTATGAGAGTGAGCTACCTAAAGGGAAGAGGGCAGTGTCAAGCAGATGGATCTTTACAATCAAGTATCTACCTGATGGAACAATTGATAGGAGGAAGACAAGACTGGTAGCAAGAGGGTTCACACAGACTTATGGAGAAGATTACATTGATACTTTTGCACCAGTAGCCAAGCTTCATACAGTTTAAATTGTGCTATCCATTGCCACAAACTTGGAGTGGGATTTGTGTCAAATGGATGTCAAGAATGCTTTCCTGCAAGGTGAACTAGAAGATGAGGTATATATGCTTCCTCCTCCTGGTCTTGAGCATCTAGTGAAGCCAGGAAATGTTTTGAGATTGAAGAAAGCAATATATGGGCTGAAGCAGTCTCCTAGAGCTTGGTACAGGAAGCTTAGTACAACTCTCAATGGGAGAGGGTTCAGGAAGTCTGAACTAGATCATACTCTCTTCACACTGGTCGGACCATCAGGGATCATAGTGATTCTAGTGTATGTGGATGATCTGATTATCACAGGGAGTGATAAGGCTGGGATTAAAGCCACTAAAGATTTCTTGAAGTCTGTGTTTGATATTAAAGACTTGGGTGAACTGAAGTATTTTCTAGGGATTGAGATATGCAGACAAAGGAGGGTTTGTTTATGTGTCAAAGAAAGTATACAATGGATATGCTGAAGGAAACAGATGTGCTTGGAGGGAAGATAGCTAAGACACCTCTTGAAGATGGGTATAAGGTCTTGCGTGAGGGGGAGGTTGAAGAGAACCAGTTGTTTGAGGATGCTAAGCTGTACAGGAGGATGGTTGGCAAGCTGATCTACTCAACCATCACAAGACCTGATATATGCTTTGCTGTGAACCAAGTTAGCCAGCATATGCAGGCACCTTGAAATTTTATGAAGATTAAAGTAGGTTTGTGATGAGAATTAAGGAACAAGAGAGTGTGATTAGTATTAAACCGAGAGAGAGAGATAAGAGAGAGAGGAGTATTGCGAGTACTAAGAGAGAAAGAGAGAAAAGGAATCCATATTTCCTTGATTCATTTGTTTGCAAGATACATTACATAAATAGGCAGCAAGCTATCCTAGGAAAAATATTAAACAAGTAAAAGATCTGAAATAAGATTAAACAATTGTGTATGAGTCCAAATCTGTCCCAGCTGCGTTGGAGCAGGTTGAAAGTGACCTGACCTAACGGTTGCAAAGGCAACAGCTCTCTTCCCACATGTGATTTGTCTTTGCCAATATTCAAACTGCTTCAGCCTTGGCGAGATGCTCTTCCTTGCTACATTGAAAGATCACTCTTCCTTTCTCTTGCCTTGCAAGTCACACTAACTCCTTTAGGTTGTACGGATAGGAGTGTGCACTAAGGTAACTCAACTGATTCTCTTGGATGCGCATACACTTGTTCTCTTCTCTTCTCTTACACTTCTAATACTTTCCTCATACTTGGTGCCTTTTATTGCTTCATGTCAACACTCCCCCTCAAGCTTGACCATAGGGATTGATCAAGCTTGGAAACCATGAAGCATTCCCTCATTAAAACCTTTACTTGGAAAAACCACTTGGGATAAAAACCAAGCAAAGGAAAAAGAGTAGAATCCTTCATGGCTAAGAGGATCAGTGACAAGTGAGGTCTATGAGTCCAAGCTTAGGATGAATGAACTCACAAACCTTGCTGCTGGCTGCCTTGGTGAAGATGCCAGCTAGTTGATCCTCACTCCTAGTATAGCATTGAAGTATCACTAGCTGCTCCACTGCTTGTCTTACTTTGTGGCAGTCCACTTCTATATGCTTAGTCCTCTCATGGAAGACTGAGTGGCTTGCGATGTCTATTGCTGCTTGGTTGTCACAATGCATGGTCATTGGTGTACTGATCTCAATGCCCAAATCCTTGAGTAGACCTTTGATTCATATCAGCTCACTGGTAAGTTTCCTCATTGCTCTATATTCTGCTTCAGCACTTGAGCAAGATACAACCTTTTGCTTCTTGCTCTTCCATGTGACCAGATTCCCACCAATGAATGTGCAATAATCTGTGGTTGATCTTCTATCTACTCTGTCCAGCCCAATCAGCATCACAATGCCCCACAACTTCAGTGCTCTTGTTACATGCCATCCAAACTCCTTGACCAGGCGCCTCTCTTAAGTATCTCAAGATCCTCTCTACCATGTTCCAATGATGCACCTTAGGAGCTCCCATGTGTTGACTCACTTGGTTCACAGCAAAGCACACATCTGGTCTCGTAATGGTCAAATAGATGAGCTTGCCCACCATTCTTCTATACTTCTTGACATCTTGAAATGGAGTAGCTTCATACTCCCCCTCTCGCAGCACCTTGTAGCTTTCTTCCAATGGTGTTTTGGCCTGTCTACTCCCAATGGTTCCTGCCTCATTCAAGATATCAAGTGTGTACTTCCTTTGAGATATGAACAGCCCCTATTTAGAGCGGCAAAATTCAATCCCTAGGAAGTACTTTAACTCTCCCAAATCCTTAATATCAAAAGTAGATTTGAGAAAAGATTTAGTTGAGATGATACCTTCCTTGTTGCTACCAGTAATGATTATGTCATCAACATATACCAGTATGACTATGATACCTTCCTTGCTGGTGAGAGTGAAGAGAGAATAGTCTGCTTGAGACTTCACAAAGCCTCTTCCATTCAATGTTGTGCTTAGCTTGTGGTACCATGCTCTTGGAGATTGTTTCAATCCGTAGATGGCCTTCCTTAGTCTAAGCACATTCCCTTGTTTCACCATCTTTTCAAGACCAGGAGGAGGTCTCATGTACACTTCATCCTCTAGATCTCCTTGAAGAAAGGCATTCTTCACATCCATTTGCCACAAGTCCCACTCTAAGTTGACCGCAATTGATAGAAGAATCCTTATGGTATGGAGCTTTGCTACTGGTGCAAATGTATCCAAGTAGTCTTGACCATACACTTGTGTGTAACCTCTTGCCACCAGTCTGGTTTTCTTCCTCTCTGGCTTTCCATTGGCTCCATACTTGATTGTGAAGAGAAGCCGGCTTGTCACTGCTTTCTTCCCTTTGGGAAGCTCACTTTCAAAGTATGTTTCATTCTTTTCCATAGCTCCCATCTCATCTCCAACAGATGCTCTCCACTCCTCATCTTGCATGGCTTCCTCATATGTCTTTGGAATCCATTCTTGATCCAATTCGGTGATGAAGGCTTGATGCTCTGCTGGGTAGTGAGCTAGTGAGCATACTGCACTAATGGGATGTGCCACGGCTTTAGCATTGAAGTAAACCCTTGTGTTGATCCAATCTGAGGCTGGTCTCCTGTTCCTTGTACTCCTTCTCAAGGGTTGTATCTGATCAGCTTGATTGTTGTCACTTGGTTCCTCATGAGTTTCAGTGGCTGCTTGTGGTTGTGATTCCATCTCTTCTTGATCATGAGATACTCCTGAGTTCTCTTCAGGCTGAGCTTGCGCAGATTGATCATCTCCATGGCCCCCTTCATGATCATGATTAGATACTCCAACTTCTTCTACTACTTCTCCAGCAGCCCGAGTGGAGGTCTCCCTGACCTTTTCTGGTTCCTTTGGTAGACTGATGCCAAGTCTCTCCATAATGATTCTCAGGTTGTTAGTTCTATCAGTGGCTGATTGAGAAAGATCTTTGAGTTCATTCCAACTCTTCTCATCATAGTAGCCTGTTGATTCCATGAACTTAACATCCCTTGATGCCAGAACTCTTCTTGTCTCTGGTACATAACATTTGTAACCCTTCTGGTGAGTTGAATACCCAATAAACATTGCCTTTCTACTCTTGGCCTCCAGCTTGTTTCTAAGCTCTCCTGGAATCAAAACAAAACACACACACCCAAACACCCGCAAGTGATCTATGGATGATTTAGTTTTGTTCAATACCTCATATGGAGTGGCATTGTGAAGAACTCTTGTTGGCGTGCGGTTGATAAGATAAGCAGCAGTAACCACTGCATCTCCCCAAAACCTCTTAGGCACATTGGAGTGAAACATCATGCCCCTGGCCACTTCCATCAAGTGTCTATTCTTTCTTTCTGCCACACCATTTTGTTGAGGTGTGTAAGGACAGCTGGTTTGGTGTATGATTCTGTGTGAAGCTAAGTGTTGTTTGAAGGCTGTGCTAGTGTATTCACCACCATTATCTGATCTAAGAATTTTAATCTTAACATTGAAATTGTTAGTGACATAATTCTGAAAATTTTTAAAGGCTTCTAGCACCCTATCTTTTGATTGCAGCAAAGTGATCCAAGTGTACTTAGACTTTTCATCTATAAAAGTCACAAATGTTGTAATATGCTTGTGGTTTAAGTCTGATGTCGAGATCTGAGGAGAGAGAAAGGAGAGAGAGAGATCGTTGAGGTTAAGAGAGAGAGGAGCCTGTGTCGGTTTATGCAATCTGATAACTTCTTATTGATCATTGACACAAGAGATACATATATATACTAAGCCACAGCCGATCCTTATTGGGTTTATAGGCGATGTGGGACTTGATTTGGACATATCCAAATCCAATCTATCTATGATTACAAGTAGATAATCATGAGAAATAAATACAAGATAAACATGAACAAATAAGTAGATAATGATGGACCGACGAATGGATAAGGTTTGGTTTAGACAAACCAGAACCTAGATGGTTAAGACATCCATCTGAACCAGTCGGTTCACAACACTTCCCCTGGATGTTGAATCCATCTTGAGTTCGCCTGGTACCAAATCCTTTTGGGCTCGTAATACACTTTACCAATTACTTGGTGTTGCCTCATTAAAACCTTACCAGGAAAACCCAGTGGGACAAAACCATGGTGAAGGAAAAAGAGTACAACATGTATCACTTCCCTTGATTGGTACCTCCGTATATGATCTTGAGGTTGACGCATGAGTAGACTGGTGGGAATTTCATGGGCGCCAAGTCTCTAAGCTGGTCTTCTAATGTGCACGTCCTGAACTGATAGGTAGGTCTCATGGACGTGGTACTGATGTAGACATGGTGAAGAAGCCGGTTGACATGTCTTTGGTTGGACTCGTACTTCTTCATCTTTGTTTTCCAACGTGTGCATACTGCTTGTTTGAGATCTATTCATGTATGGATCCAATGTTATAACCTGTATCATAATCAAAAAACAAAACCAAGCAAACATATCTTTGGGTTTGGTTAGTATAAAATAATCGCAAACCTTTAGTTCCTTATATAGGTAATTAGACGTGTTTAACATCATGTCCCAGTGCCTCATGGTCGGATCTAAACAACTATAGATAGTTACGCTCATGTCCGGAAGTACCAACTACATCAAACGCCCAATGGCATTTGAGCAAGGAACGTGTATGCTTTGACAAAGTCATGTCCGGACGTGTAGGGCCTTAAAGGCATAGAGGTATGGCTTGGATAGTATAAGAAAATTCAATTTTTATTGTCTTATGGTCGGATATATCAAAGCCAAGATGCTCATGGCATCTATCCGACTTAGGATGACTGGCCAAACTCATCAAGGTAAGGCGCCAAATAACTTTATGAACCAAAGGACTTCTTCCTTGTCCATCTTAGGATCAAAGGGTCCGTGGCTAAGGACATATATCCTGTTCTTCTTGAGACCATACAGGTCTAAGTCCAAGCCAAAAAGATCATACGACCATGGGACTTATAATCGGTTAGTGTCCGGACCAGAAGACAACTTCTTTGTTCTTCTTTCGACCAGTAGGTCTTATGTCTGAACCAAGGGACTTATGGGACTTGGGACTACTTATTGGTCTTTGCTAAAGCATTTTAGGACCTTTAGATGCACAAGGATTCAATCCTTTTAAGATTTCAATCTTGTAGCCCAAACAAAACTTTGTTTATCCCGAATCTTTCATTCTTTCTTTAGATATCTGTCCAGAGGTATAGGATATTTTAAGATCATTATCACATACTTATCCACTTTAGTTCTCGAGAACTTGTTGCATTTGGCAACTAAATATCCTCTGGGACTTTCATTTCTATTCATTATCCAGTGGACTTATTCATAGTCGGTTTCTACATCCTTTAAACCGAAAGTCTAATATCTTTTCTTATGGCCAGACTTACTAGGAATCTACTCGTTTGTTGCATCCACCACAAGGAGTATGTCTCCTTTATAATTGATTCCTGGTCTTTGTGAGATCCTTGTGCATATGGTCGTGCCTTATACTTGGCTATCTCACCATGTTTGATTTCTTTTGCTCACAAAGAATCATTCCTGTCCAACTGGTTTTCTGTCTAGAGGTGTCCGAACTATAGGACCAAAACCTCTCTTTCTTTATGAACTTAACTCCACGTCTCCTTATCCATTTGATCTTAATCTCATGTTGAATGCATTCATCTATGGACGTGGGTTCATGATCCTCATTAATAATCTCATGTGCTACATTTCATGCATAGTATATTATTAATCTCGAGCTCGTTTGTTCCTTTGAGTCCTAGACATGACTTAAATCTTTGAGGTTTCATTGTAACCTTCAATACCCTGAAGCTTGGCGTCCCAAGCATCATTAGGTACCTTAGGTACAACCACATCTTATGGTTTCCTCATCCGTGGCCACGGTTTTAGTTTTGTCCATCTTTGGATCGACTATGTCTAGGAGTCCCTCATCCACGGTTTCATTTGCACCTTTCTATATTTATCCGAGGGATCTTATGTTTGGAATTCATTAGTCTATCATGTTTTCAAAACATGTCTTAGACTTAGTAGCAACCTGATTGTGTCCTTCTTGAACATCAAACGAATTTGGTGCATTCATAGCTGGTATAGATGACTTAGTCATTCTATTCGGGTCATTGGAATCTGGCAATTGTTTAAGCTAGCTTTTGTATACTCTTTATGGACTTTCTAAGTCTCATTCTCTAGTCTGAGGATCTTACCAATATCAGGATGTATGATTCCATGTAATCTCATTTTATCCAGCTTATTTTTCTCCCCTTGATGTTGGATGTTCGGATTCACTGAGGTGACTATCCTTGTACCTGGCCTTTAATTATCCGTGGTTAGCTCAAGGTTCTTATGAACGTGGGGAACTTATATCAAGTCATATCCAACATCTATTCCCGTCCTCTCATCTTATATTTCTGTGGTGGAGCGATAGAATTTATAAGTGGCACTTCTTTATGTGCTAAGATGAGATGTGTCTGGCCTTTGACCCGGTTTAGTCAATGGGATGGGTATCTATGTTCACTTAGATCCGTGTGTATGTGTATGTCCATGTGCCAAAGGAGTTTTTATTCTTACCCTCATGGACATATCACACTCTTTGAATGCTTAGGATGTAAACATATCAAGACATGTAGTCTTTTTAAGTGATTCTAAGGAACTCTTTTCCTTTGCCTTTAGTTTCAACCGTGTGGTGAAACATATTTCTTTTCCTTTATCCACGTCCATATGTATGTACATGTGCCTTGGGATGTTTTATTCTTACCCCCATGAACATACAATGGTCATTAAAACCCTTTGGAACGTGAATGCATTAGCATCTTTCAAGACTTTTAGTCTTTGCCACTTTCTTAACTCTTTGGATGATTATATAGATGAATGAACTCTTTGTTCTCTTTGCCCATGGTTTCAATATGAAACCATTCATCCATTAATCTTAAGCTTTTCATTAGGAAAAGAAGCAAACGAATTCAAAAAGGAACATTCAAGCAAAGAAAACTCAAAAAAAATTGATGTTGAAAACAACTTGAACTCTCTTTAGACGATCTGAAATTTCATACTCAATAAGATCACTTTTCTTATGATCAAAATCATCTTCACCATCTTTATAGAACATATGGGATTATGTATTCTTTCAAACTCTCTTGATAGAGATGAATAAAATGTTTTGGGAGTCTTATGGGTCTTAATCCAATCCGGAACTTATAATATACTGATTTGGTCGATTGTTGTGGTTCTAAAGAGATGCCACGGCCTATGCCACTTTTATGGCATTTCCCACGGCATTATAAGTTTCTTTGACCTTATCCACGGACTTATAGTCATGGATTCAATCACATCTAGCCTTTGGTATGATCACTGCAAAAGTGATCAATTTTGTCCAAAGTTCTAAAACATTTGGTATCTGTCCAAAGGTCTAATGGATTCTCAATTTTAAGACTCTCAATCTCAATAAGATGATGGTGAAAGATCAGTGTTAGATCTTTTAGACAATGTTCAATAGAACAAGTCAAGCATGTCCGGACTTTTCGATCGGTTTGTGTCCGGACTGATCAATATGTATATGTCTGGACTGATGATTGTGGCTATGTCCATGTTGCCACAGTGTGTACTATATACTTACCCCCATGGACATGCCATCCTTATTTAGGATTGGGTCCAGACGATTTCAAAGAGTGTGCCTAGACGGTTTCAAGTAAATGGTTCACCCGGATGGTACATGTCCGGATGTGTGATTAAGCAATAATATGCTTAGGCATGTCTAGTGTATGATGTCTAAGAGTAATTTCAATCATTCCATCAAGTAAGAAATATTTAACCATCAAAGAAACATGTTTGGTCGAATATCATAATCTGTGGTACGTGCTTATGACCTGATGGTCTTGCGATCGTACCATGTACGTACCAAAACGTACTAGGGTGTACCATGTACAAAACCCAACGACCCAAACAATCAAATATGGTTACTGGTTTGTTCTAGCAACTTATGTGATCCATGAATGGTGCATAGAACGTGCTATCCTCTTGGGGAAGCAATGCATGATGCATAGGGCATGCTAGCAACCTTAATGAACAAGCATGGCTTATACTAGCCACTTTAAAGGATCAATTCTAGTTCATGGTTCGTACTTAGCAGTATGAACGACCAAGTGGTTCATATAATGATCAAGCAAGCATCGATTCATTCTTTGTATAATCTTGCAACTTAATGAGCATAGGTATTTACCATCCTATCAATTGATTTCTAGTTCATATGATTCTAATCCGATAACTTAACAATTTGTTTCTATTCAAGAAACATTCATTGGTCAATCATTCAATCATCTAGCAACCTAGGCAATTTATTCTATCAAGATATTCAATCAAACGTAATGAATCAAGTAAACTAAATCTATCAATTCGATTTTCTGTGACAAGAACATTCAATCGATTTTCATCAATCAAACATTATGATCTCAAGATTAGGGTTACCTTAACCTCTTATTGGGTTGAATGGTATTATGAATCAGGAGCTTGATCTTGGTTAAACCTTAAACACAAGAGTCAAAACGAGTTAGCATGAGATCAATACAAATCGTTTGAACGAAACTTTAAGCTAGAGAGATGATATCTTAGCTTTGGGTTAGGGAGCAGCTCGTGGATTAGGGTTTTGGATCATGATAAGGTCATGAATCAAGGCTGCTCTTTGGGTTAGACACCTTAAACAAAAACGCAAATCAAGTTAGTTTAAGAATCAAACACAAATCGCATAACAAAGAAAAAAATTAGGGTTTGCGGCTTTGGGTTGGAATCAATGGAGTTGTGGCTTCATGACTTGGATCTCCATCAGGTCATGTCTTCACATCAATCTTAATTGATCTTGCTGGAATCCTTTGTTTTCCTTAAACAAATTTATCAAAGAGATGTTAGTAATATCAAAGATAATTGGCTGTAAATAAAACTAGAGAGAGAAGTTTGCAGCCTTAGGTTTATTTCTGATTTTGACGGCGCGGCTTGTAGCTGACGTAGAGAACGCGTATGATCTCGGATTGAAGTGAGGTCTACGGCGTTGGATTCTCCTCTTCAATAGCTTCAAATGGATATGTCGCACGTTGTCTGGATCGTTATGGTTTGGGATAACGATCGATTTGAAATTGAGTCAAAATTAGGGTTCTTGAGCAATTGACGGCGCGCACTAAAACAGAGCTTGGCGGGGCGTCTGAGATCGGATCGACGCGGGGTTTCCGGCTATGGATTCTTCTCTTCAAGAGCTTCAGTTTGGTAGGTCGCTCGTCGTCTAAGTCGTCAGTGTTTGGAAGTTACGCCGGTTTGAAGGTCGCGCCGGAATTAGGGTTTTCTAGGGTTTTTGGATCAAAACGGGAAAACGGGTTTTGAGCTTAGGGTTTTGGTTTGATCTTGATATCTTGAAGCTTGGAGCTGTCGTGCTGATAACGTGTTGTATATGCTTGTGGTTTAAGTCTGATGTCGAGATCTGAGGAGAGAGAAAGGAGAGAGAGAGATCGTTGAGGTTAAGAGAGAGAGGAGGCTGTGTCAGTTTATGCAATCTGATAACTTCTTATTGATCATTGACACAAGAGATACATATATATACTAAGCCACAGCCGATCCTTATTGGGTTTATAGGCGATGTGGGACTTGATTTGGATATATCCAAATCCAATCTATCTATGATTACAAGTAGATAATCATGAGAAATAAATACAAGATAAACATGAACAAATAAGTAGATAATGATGGACCGACGAATGGATAAGGTTTGGTTTAGACAAACCAGAACCTAGATGGTTAAGACATCCATCTGAACCAGTCGGTTCACAACAACAAAGTACTTATGATGTTCTCTAGATGCACATGGGGCAGTCCATACATCATAATGGATTAAATCAAAGCAATTATTATAGATGGTCATTGATTTAGGAAACACATTTCTACAATATTTTCCTAATATACAAGCCTCAAAATCACTTTTAAAAGAAATACTAGGCAACATGATGTTCAAAGCATGAGAATGAGGATGTCCTAATCGAGCATGCCATATTACATCTTTAGGGAATTCAGAAACAAAATTAAAATAGCAAGATAAATCAGAAGCTGGTCTTGTGTCCTCAAGCAAGTATAAGTCTCCCTTGGTAACACCTTTGCCAAGCAACTTACTAGAATCAATATCCTGAAAATACACACTGTTAGGCCTGAAAGTAACTTGACAATTCAAATCATTAGTCACTCTTTTAACCGACAGCAAGTTAGATGCAAATGTGGGCATATAAAAAGCTTTAGACACTTTGTCAAACAGTTTGAGATCACCTACTCTTTCTATTGGAATTTTATCTCCATTGGCTATCATCACATTTCCTAAGGCAGGTTCAATGTTTTTAATCAAGCTTAAATCACTAATTATATGGTGTGATGCACCAGAATCAATAATCAGTGGTTTAGCAGTTTTAAAAACACTCATAGAACTACCAACAGTGTGAGATGCACTAAGAGAAGTACCAAGAGTTTTAGGTATACCAGATTCTTTTAAGGCCTTGATGAGAGCACTTAAGTCAGACTTTTTGATGATCTCATCTAGATTGGCCCTTGGTGTAGCATACACTGATGCAGAGGTCATGGCACTCCCCACGCCACTGCTGCTTGCTCCCATAGGATGTGGTGTGGTTGGCTCTGCCCCATCAGTTGAGAGATTGGCTCTTGCATCCTGGTGCTGGGGGCGAGTCTCTCTGAACTTGTTTGGCTTCAAGTGGGGATGGAGAAGCCAGCACTTGTCCTTTAGGTGACCTTTCTTCTTGCAATGGTCACAGATCAAGGCTTTCTTCTCCTCTTGCTTGTATGCCTTGTTGGCCACAGCTTCTTCAGCCTGGTGTGCCATGTTTGTTGGAAAGAAGAAGGAAGAAGCAATAGTTGAAAGTGATCAAGGAGCCTTGGTGCAAAGATTGTGCAAAAGAAATAGAGCACAAGGTGTGAAGTTCAGATCATCCTTGGATCATCAAAGAAGAATGTGCAAAATCAGGATCAAGATCAACAATGTGCAAAGTTGGGATCAAGATCAAGAATGTGCATAGGTTTCTGATAATGTTGGTGCAAACATAGGGAGCTCCTGTCGACCAGAAACATGATCAGAAAATATTGGCGCCAAAAGAGTTCGGTTTGAATTCAAAAGAGATCACATGTTGCCTTAGCCAAAGAGCTGTTGGGACAAGTCACTTTCAAGCCATTCTGGACGTGCCCAGTCTGTCTCAGCCAGCCTGCCCCTTCTGATTTCCCCACAATAATATTGTTTATTCATTCCCTAAGATATTCTTTGTTTATTGTCTTGTTTGTCTTGTTGTAAAGGCTTTAAAGCCACCCCATTGTAACCATTTCGAAATTAAGCTGAGAGGGGGAGTTCCCCTTTCTTCTTCACCATTATCTGGTTTCATTACAATCTCTCTAACTCTGGTTTCTCTATTCTCACAAACATTCTCACAGATTCTCTCATAAACTCTCCATAATCTCTTATACTCTCTGAAGTGAAAGTTAACTCTCTCCTTCACCAATTCTCTTATTCTCTGGTTACTTTACTCTCCATACTCTCTATTATCTTGTTACCCACGAGCTCAGTCTCACTCACACTCTCAAACACTCTTATTCTCTGTTTTGCATACAATCTGTCCAGCAGACTCATTCTCTTTGTTTCTCAGTCTTGCTCTTGTTCACTCACAACCAGACTCTCACATACACTCACACACCATTGTCTGTCTATTCTCACATTGTATCAGAGCTCCCAAGCTCCTGAAAATCACAAATCTCCCGCAAATCAAGCACAAGCTCATCCTCATTGCTGTTCAGACCATTGTAGAAGTTTCTGTCTTGTTGGCTGTTCAATCTCTTCAAGAGGGAGAAGACTGCAACCATGGCGTGTCCAGAGACTTCCCAAGGTCTATCATCCTTTCTTCTGTTCAGCATGAAGATATCTCTTGGAGAAAGAAGGTCTTGGAGCTGATTGGCAAGCAATACTCCAAACCAAGTCTGTACAAGCAAGTTTCATGTTCTCTCCAGGATGGAGTCTCTCACTGTGTTCCAGAAGGTGGCATCTGGTAATCAGGAAGAAAGGAGGGGTCTTAAGCATGAGTGGTTCAAAGGGAAAGCACACACAAGGAAAGGGAGTGGGGTAGAGAACCCTAACTCCAAATCTGTCAAGTTCAAGTGAACTGTGTGCCTTGGAGGTTCAAGGAACCAGCTCAGGTTCCTTGGCTGTAAGTTAACCTCCTAACCCTTAATAAAAGCTTGTGTAGTTATGTCTGGTTGTGTTGAGTGTTGTGCTTAGTATTCTTGGGACAGGTTCAAGTTGCTAGAGTTGTTGAACCTAGTTTCTGTCCCATGATACTTTAATTGTGTGTGTTGTTCTGTTTTAAATTATTTCTAAGTTTGCTAGCATAGTTATGACTAGTTCTTGTCTTAGATTAATTGTTTGAGTTATCTCTGGCTTAAGTGAGTTGCTTAGTCTCATTTTTTGTTATGTTGCATTGCTAGAGTTCTAGGAGAGTTTCCTGAACTTGTAGTGCATTCTTGTGCTGTCTAGGGTGATTAGATGAGTTGTCTAGTCTCTGTTTTAAATTGAATTCATGCTCTGTTGCTGTTCAAATATTTTTTATAAATAGCCTAAATGTCTTGTATTGATGAGTTATCATTCCTGTGCATTTAGAGAAGTTGACTTGCATGGATTTGAACTGAATGAGTTTTTTAGATTCTGTCCATTGCATTTTTCTTAAACATTGGGATCAGACTTGGTGAGTTATCAAGGGCTGATCCTAGTGTGTGTGGTCTGATTCTTGCTGGAGTTTGAGTGATGTTTCAGGTACACAAGTGTTGTCTCTGTCCATCATCAAATCAAGACAAAGAAGAAGGCTTTGCCCATGCTGTTCAGAGCCTACACATGATGTATATTCCTGTTTAATCCAGAGCCTACACATGATGTATATTCCTGACCATGGAGAGATTGTTGGTGAGGAGACCAGGTGGTAATAAGTGGGGGCTGAAATAAAATATGGCTGGTCTTTGAAGATACTTCAGGAAGGGGTATTGATGGAGAGGCAGACCAGTGTTTGATCAGCCACACACCAAGCTGGAGCTCCTCATATATTGCAAGAACCGGTTGAATTAAGCGCAGCCTGTTTGGGTGTTGAGCTCCTGGTTCAAAAGAAACACAAGAGGCAGTGGAGATGAGATCAAGGGATGAACTGGTTGACTTAAGCGCAGCTGTAGGGGTGATGCGCTCCTGGTTTCAATACTCAGTATTGCTCACTTCCAAGCTTGGTCCTTTTTACTCAGTCTAAGGACTCTGGATCAAGCTTGAGGAGGGGTACTGGTGAGCTATCCTGAAGATTCAATTCGGCCATTGCCTCACTAGAGATCAGAAATGGAGTTCACTCAGATCAAAAGTGGAGTTTGCAAGTAGTGGAGTTCACTCCTGCATTACTCATTACCAACCGGATCAAAGAAGCCATCTAGAGAACATATGCCTTCCATACGAGCTTGGTCCTTCCATTTCTCAGTTCCAAGCATGAGATTGAGCTTCCATGATCCGGATTGTGTCTTTACTAAGTGGGGATTCAAGTGGAGTTCACTCCCCACCATACTGATGAAAGGGAAGTGCCTTAAACTCATCTCAATACATTCATGATGGTTCTTATACTCAAAATGTTATTGAGCTTGATGTGATTGAATGCTTTGCCTTAAGAACTGATGCACCTTTGGGATAATGTATCAGGTACCTTAGTTGGCGCTCTCTGAAGTAGAAGCTGGTAGTCCCTAAGTCCTTTCAAGATGGCGAGTAGTCAGAAGAGAGGGGGAGACACAACCTGCCTAAAGAAGAGTTCTGAGATGTTAGTGTGTGCAAGTTATGGAGTTCATCCTTGCAGCACAAGTCAGGCCATGATCCAGAGTCTAAGGACTCCACCATGAGTTATCTGAGTTCCTTAGACTCACTGGCCAATCCCCAGGCCGTGTTGAACTCTACTCTTTTTCCCTTGCAAAGTTTTATCCCCTGTGGTTTTCTTTGCAAGGTTTTTAATGAGGGAGCTTCTTCATAGTTCCAAGCTTGTCCAAGGATCTCCTATGGCCAAGCTTGAGGGGGAGTGTTGGAAAGAAGAAGGAAGAAGCAGTAGTTAAGAGTGATCAAGGAGCCTTGGTGCAAAGATTGTGCAAAAGAAATAGAGCACAAGGTGTAAAGTTCAGATCATCCTTGGATCACCAAAGAAGAATGTGCAAAATCAGGATCAAGATCAACAATGTGCAAAGTTGGGATCAAGATCAAGAATGTGCAAAGATAGGTTTCTGATAATGTTGGTGCAAACATAGGGAGCTCCTGTCGACCAGAAACATGATCAGAAAATATTGGCGCCAAAAGAGTTCGGTTTGAATTCAAAAGAGATCACATGTTGCCTTAGCCAAAGAGATGTTGGGACAAGTCACTTTCAAGCCATTCTGGACGTGCCCAGTCTGTCTCAGCCAGCCTGCCCCTTCTGATTTCCCCACAATAATATTGTTTATTCATTCCCTAAGATATTATTTGTTTATTGTCTTGTTTGTCTTGTTGTAAAGGCTTTAAAGCCACCCCATTGTAACCATTTCGAAATTAAGCTGAGAGGGGGAGTTCCCCTTTCTTCTTCACCATTCTCTGGTCTCATTACAATCTCTCTAACTCTGGTTTCTCTATTCTCACAAACATTCTCACAGATTCTCTCATAAACTCTCCATAATCTCTTATACTCTCTGAAGTGAAAGTTAACTCTCTCCTTCACCAATTCTCTTATTCTCTGGTTACTTTACTCTCCATACTCTCTATTATCTTGTTACCCACGAGCTCAGTCTCACTCACACTCTCAAACACTCTTATTCTCTGTTTTGCATACAATCTGTCCAGCAGACTCATTCTCTTTGTTTCTCAGTCTTGCTCTTGTTCACTCACAACCAGACTCTCACATACACTCACACACCATTGTCTGTCTATTCTCACAATGTTTAGGTCTCCTTTGTTACCAAATAAGCCCACTGATCCTTCCTCCTTCTGGATTTGAGCACATACTTCATCCAGGTCAGGGAGCTTGTCAGATCTCAAGATGTGCTTAATCAAGCTACCATAAGATGAGCTGAGAGTGAGCAGCAGTCCAAACACTTTATCCTCTTCACGCCTGGTTAAGAGAGTGGTAGGATCAGTTATGTGTGGCCTTAGTATCTCCATCTCTGCCCAAAGAGACCTGAACTTGCCAAAGTGAGGTTGAAACTCTCCATCTCCTTGGTTAAGGGCGCCAATGGCTCTTTTCACTTCAAATACTCTAGTAAGGTTGGAGACATTTCCATAAACCTTGTAGAGAGTATCCCACAGCTGCTTGGTAGTCTCACAGTATGAGTAAGACTCCATTATTGCTGGTTCAAGAGAGCTGAGGAGAGCTGAGAGCACCATGAGGTCTTCTTGACTCCATTTTTCTTCATCAGCTACCACCACTACCTCTTTTCCATCTTCTCCTTGGGTGATTTGTTTTGGAGCAGCTTCTGTTGTAGCATACTTCCATAAACCTCTTCCTCCAAGGGCTCTCTTCACCATCCTTGCCCAGAAGAGGTAATTAACCCTTTTCAAGGTCACAGGTATGTTGAGATGTTTGTTGTTGTTGTTGTTTTCTTCCATTCTTCTTTCAAAATCGCCAAGAACTCTTCAAGAATAGGAGAGAGAAAGTTTAAAGAAAAGAATTGAAACAAGAACAGAGTGTTTGCGGAAGTTAGATTTCGTTTCAAGAGCTTTGTTGCTCTGATACCATGAAATTTTATGAAGATTAAAGTAGGTTTGTGATGAGAATTAAGGAACAAGAGAGTGTGATTAGTATTAAACCGAGAGAGAGAGATAAGAGAGAGAGGAGTATTGCGAGTACTAAGAGAGAAAGAGAGAAAAGGAATCCATATTTCCTTGATTCATTTGTTTGCAAGATACATTACATAAATAGGCAGCAAGCTATCCTAGGAAAAATATTAAACAAGTAAAAGATCTGAAATAAGATTAAACAATTGTGTATGAGTCCAAATCTGTCCCAGCTGCGTTGGAGCAGGTTGAAAGTGACCTGACCTAACGGTTGCAAAGGCAACAGCTCTCTTCCCACATGTGATTTGTCTTTGCCAATATTCAAACTGCTTCAGCCTTGGCGAGATGCTCTTCCTTGCTACATTGAAAGATCACTCTTCCTTTCTCTTGCCTTGCAAGTCACACTAACTCCTTTAGGTTGTACGGATAGGAGTGTGCACCAAGGTAACTCAACTGATTCTCTTGGATGCGCATACACTTGTTCTCTTCTCTTCTCTTACACTTCTAATACTTTCCTCATACTTGGTGCCTTTTATTGCTTCATGTCAACACGCCTAAGGTTCATCATTGGAGGATGGTTGATAGGATACTGAGGTATTTGAGTGGGACGCCTAGACAAGGAGTTTGGATGGGTTGTAATGGCAGTACAGAGGTGGTTGGGTATTGTGATGCTGATTGGGCAGGAGATAGAGTGGATAGGAGATCAACCACTGGGTATTGTACATTCATTGGAGGAAATCTGGTTACTTGGAAGAGTAAGAAGCAGAAGGTTATCTCCTGTTCTAGTGTTGAAGCTGAGTATAGAGCCATGTTGAAGCTGACAAACGAGTTGGTGTGGATCAAGGGTATCTTGAAGCATTTGGAGATTGAGCAGTCTACTCCTATGACCATGCACTGTGACAATCAAGCAGCCATCCACATTTCCTCTAACTCAGTGTTTCATGAGAGGACAAAGCATATAGAAGTGGATTGTCACAAGGTGAGGCAGATGATTATCTTAGGAGTGATTCTGCCATGTTATACAAGAAGTGAAGACCAGCTTGCAGATGTGTTTACTAAGGCAGCGAGATTAAAGACAATGGAGTCCATTCTATCTAGGCTTGGACTCATTGATCTTACTCCCAGAAACTGATCCCCTCGTCATGAGATCTCCACTCTTTTTCCCTCATCAAAGTTTTGTCCCATTGGGTTTTCTTTGATGAGGTTTTTAATGAGGGAAGATCTCATGGCAATCCAAGCTTGACTTGTTCCACATGGTCAAGCTTGAGGGGGAGTGTTGAGATGAGAGGATAAAGAGTTGATATATTGAGAGAGAAAGAGATTTGGAGCAGACAGTAACTTTGGAGAGTTACCACAGTAACTTTAGTTTTACTGTGGTAACTAAGTTAAGGGCTTGGGAAGTTACCTTGCATCACTATGGAGTGTAAGCCACGACCAAGGAGAGGTAAAACAGTCTGGATAAGATTTCCTCATGGCAAGAGAGGCTGGAAACATGCTGTAAGCATCTAGTAAAAGATGCCAAAGGTATCAAGCATGTGGAGACTCCCATTGGCTACTTTTGGATGGCTTTCTTTGACTATACATGCTTATCTTATCCCCTTTGATTGTAATTTCGAAATTGTCTCTCTCTCTTGTATTCTTGTATATATCTGATGTAAGCTCTCTCATAATTAATTAATGAAGTTTTGAGTCTCTCTCTCTAGTCTCTCTCTTGTTCTTACTCTCCAATCTCTTTAATCTCACACTAAACTTTCATATTAATTTTAATCACTCTTTAAACACAAAAGTGTTTAATTAGTGGTTCCCAATCAAGCTTCTTATATATTGGTTCATCCTGGTTTGATAAAAATCATGAAGATATTGCCATATGTCCGAACAGGCTAATCTGGAATCATCTTGATAGAAAGTGGGATATCTTCTTAATCACAACTCCTATGAGACTTATTCAACTTCCTGGTTATTCTCCACTGATTAGTGGTTCCAAATAAAGCTTCTTAGATCGTGGTTCATCCTGGTTTGATAAGAATCATGAAGATAATGGCATATGTCCGAACAGGCTAATATGGAATCATCTGGATAGAAGGTGGGATATCTTCTTGCTCACAACACTTATGAGATTTATTCAACTTCCTGGTTATTCTCCACTGATTAGTGGTTCCAAATAAAGCTTCTTAGATCGTGGTTCATCCTGGTTTGATAAGAATCATGAAGATAATGGCATATGTCCGAACAGGCTAATCTGGAATCATCTGGATAGAAGGTGGGATATCTTCTTGCTCACAACACTTATGAGATTTATTCAACTTCCTGGTTATTCTCCACTGATTAGTGGTTCAAATAAAGCTTCTTATAGATGGAAGATGGCGTGTAGATGGATGATGGATTCAAGTGGTTTGCTCGTATAAACAACCCCACAAGAACAAAGAGATGGATTGATGGAGTGAAGTTGACTGATTGTCACAATCAAAGATGGATCGAGGTGAAACCACAAACTCTATGGATGGGAGTTTGATAAATCACAATATTGCTCTCAAGATTGCTTCTCACAAACTCTCAAAAGACTTAGTTAGTTGCTAGGGGCAAACTGACTCATATATTTCATAAAGGTGTAAAAATACAAGACTGCTTATAGGGGCTTATATAGATGCCGATGCGGTTGTGCCCTTCTTGGGGTCTTTGAAGCAAATTAATACATGACTCAATCTTAGGACCTAAATAAAGCAATACGCTAAACAATGCCTGACTCAACTCAAAGTAAATAAATAAAAGACTTAGCCCCTGCAAGAAATACAAAGAGAATCAAATAAAATGTGACTTACCTTACTTACCTCATGCGCAGATTGGTTTGAAAGATAAGTAGCCGTTGGAGAAGAGCTAAGGTTGAAGTGTTGTCGTTTGGAGCTTGGACTTCTCTTCTCAAAACTCACCGTATCACTTTGGTGAGATGGTAAATAAGGAAACTATTCCCTTACAAGAAAGAATGGACCATATTATACCATCATCTCTTGGACCAACTTGTATAACATAAGCTTCTTCTTTATTAGCCTTGTTTCCAGATATAGTGAGTTGATCCATGTGGCTTGTGAGGTCTTCTAGCTTGGAGTTGATGTTGCTCTTGATGAGAAAAACTTCTATGGCTTCATTGAAGCTTGCAATAACACCTTTAGTTCCTGATCTTGTTCTTGGAGCTTGTCTAAGTGTTGGGATGTTGATATCTGGTTCTATGTCCTCATCATTCTCTCCCTCTTGAGAAGGTTCTGACCTCAGAACAGTTTCATCTGCATGAAAGTAAGATAAATCTGACACATTGAAAGTAGAAGAAACATTAAACTCATTAGGCAGCTCCAATTGGTAAGCATTGTCATTGATCTTCTTCAAGACTTTGAATGGGCCATCTCCTCTTGGTGAAAGCTTGGACTTTCTTTGCTTTGGAAACTTCTCGGACCTCATGTGTAACCAAACCCATTCTCCTATTGAAAAGAAACCTCCTTTCTCCCCTTATCACCTTGCTTCTTGTTTCTCTCATTTTGCTTCTCTAGATTCTCCTTAATCTCCTTGTGGATCTTCTTCATGAGCTCGGCCTTGGTCTCACCATCAGTACTTACCATTTGATCCTTTTGTGGTAGGATAGGAGAGAGATCCAAAGGTGTAGCTGGCTTAAACCCATACACAATCTCAAAAGGTGAAAGCTTAGTAGCTGTATGTGGAATCTATTATAAGCAAACTCAATGAAAGGTAAACAATCAAGCCAATTTCTCAAATTCTTACCAACCGTGGCTCTCAAAAGAGTAGATAGTGTGCGGTTAACAACCTCAGTTTGCCCATCAGTTTGGGGATGGAAAGTAGTAGAGAATAGTAGCTTGGTACCTAACTTCCTCCAAATGGTCCTCCAAAAATGGCTTAAGAACTTTGTGTCCCTGTCAGTAACAATAGTTCTAGGAATACCATGAAGCTTAACCACTTCTTTAAAGAATAGATCAGCAGTTTGGGTAGCATCATTAGTCTTATTGCAAGGAATAAAATGAGCCATCTTAGAAAACCTGTCCACCACAACAAAGATGGAGTCCTTGTTCCTGATCTTTGGCAATCCTAAAACAAAATCCATGCAAATGTCTACCCAAGGTAGGTCAGGAATAGGTAAAGGAGTGTAAAGACCATGAGGATGTAACCTGGATTTAGCTTTGAGACAAACAATGCATCTTGCGCATAGCTTCTCAACATCTCTTCTCAAGTGTGGCCAATAGAAGTGCTCTGCCACTATACTCAAGGTTTTGTCACGTCCAAAGTGTCCCATAAGTCCACCACCATGTGCTTCTCTCAAGATCAAGTCTCGCATGGAACCTTGTGGGATACACAACCTCTTGTCCTTAAATAGAAACTTATCATGCTGGTAAAAAGATCCAAAGGCGCCTTGCTTGCTTTGTTTGTAGATGTCACCAAAGTCTGGATCTTCTTGGTATTGCTCCTTGATGTGTTCAAAGCCCATCACCTTGGCTTCCATCAAATATATAAACGCATGCCTCCTTGACAATGCATCAGCTACATTGTTCTCCTTTCCTTTCTTGTACTTGATGACATAAGGAAAAGATTCCACAAACTCTAACCACCTTGCGTGCCTTTTCTTTAAGGTTGTTTGGCCTCTTAGGTACTTGAGTGTCTGGTGGTCAGTGTGGATCACAAACTCCTTAGAGAGTAGATAGTGCTGCCAAGTCTCCAATGATCTTACTAAAGCATACAACTCTTTATCATAAGTAGGATAATTGAGTGTAGCTCCATGTAACTTCTTACAGAAGAATGCTACTGGTTTTCCTCCTTGAGTTAACACTGCTCCAATACTTGTTCCTGAGGCATCACATTCAATCTCAAAAGTCTTGTTAAAATAAGGTAAAACCAAAACAGGAGCATTAGTTAAACTATCTTTGACATTTTGAAAAGCTTCATCCTGTTCACTTCCCCATTTAAAAGCCACATCTTTCTTGATTACTGAGGTTAATGGGGCGGCTATGGTGCTGAACCATGGAAACTCCTCACATGGCCTATTGTAGTTGGCGTGGGCCACTCTTGTATTGCCTTGATCTTCTCTTCATCCACTTTTAGACCCTGTGAACTAACAACAAAGCCTAGGAAAACTAGTTGATCAGTGCAAAAGGTACATTTCTTAAGATTAGCATAAAGATGCTCTTGGCGCAAGGTTTCTAAAACCTTTTCAAGATGAATAAGATGATCTTCTAAGTTGTTGCTATAGACTAAGATATCATCAAAGTATACAACTACAAACTTACAGATGTACTCCCTTAGAACATGGTTCATGAGGCGCATGAAAGTGCTTGGAGCATTGGTGAGACCAAATGGTATGACTAGCCATTCATAGAGACCTCTCTTGGTCTTGAAAGCAGTCTTGCACTCATCTCCTTCTTTCATCCTTACCTGGTGATAACCACTCTTCAAATCTATCTTTGAGAAGATAGTGGCACCACTGAGCTCATCTAGCATGTCATCTAGCCGTGGGATTGGATGTCTATACTTGATGGTAATGTTGTTTATGGCTCGGCAATCAACACGCATCCTCCAAGTCCCATCTTTCTTTGGCACTAGAAGAACTGGAACTGCACAAGGACTTAGGCTTTCTCTTATGTATCCCTTGTCCATCAAGTCTTGTACTTGTCTCTCCAATTCTTTGGCTTCCTCCGGATTGACTCTATAAGCTGGTCGGTTTGGCAATGGAGCTCCTGGTACTAGATCAATCTGGTGTTCTATTCCTCTTATTGATGGTAAACCAGCATGAATATCTTCCGGGAAGAGATCAGGGAACTTCTCAAGTAGTTGCACAACTTCTGGTGGGAGTTCTTGTTCTTTATAATTTGTCAAAACACCTTCCTTAAAGATCATTAGTAGCACCTGTGTTTTATGTTCTAATGATTTTAAAACTTGAGATGGACTAATATAGAGATTAGTCTTACTTGCCTTGTTTCCTTTATTCATCTCCTTTTGTAAGTCAAAAACTTGTTGTGGGGTTAAAGGAGCTAGGTTGTGCTTGTGGCTGTTGTGAGTGAAGCTATAGTAGTTGGTGCGCCCATTGTGGATTGCCTCCTTGTCAAATTGCCAAGGTCTACCTAGCAAAAGATGACCAGCTTGCATAGGAACTACATCACAACTTACCTTATCAACATATCGGCCTATGCTGAAAGTGATCTCCACTTGTTCACCAATCTTCAACTCGGTTTCATCATTTAGCCACTTCAATCTATAGGGTCTCGGGTGCTTAGTAGTCTTGAGACCTAGCTTATCAACCAAATACTTGCTAGCAACATTAGTACATGAACCGCCTTCAATGATCAAACTACATACCTTAGATTCAATGGTGCATCTTGTATGAAAGATGTTCGCTCTTTGAATGGTCTCTGGTTCAGACATGGCACTAAGTATTCTTCTTGTCACAAGTATCTCTCCCTCATCTGGATAGTCAGTGATCTCCTCATCAGTAGCATCTGCTTCTGCTTCTTCTTCTTGAGTCTCATATCCCCCATCTTCTCTAAGGATCATGACTCTTTGATTAGGACAATCTCGTGCATAGTGTCCCTTACCTTGGCACTTGTAGCAAGTGATGTCTCGGTTTCTAGGTGCACTAGGCTTGCTTTGATCAACCTTGTTAGCCTTAGATGCATCAGTAGTGGTGTTCTTCTTGAACCGGCTCTCAACTTCAATGGACTTGCCCTTGTCATTTCTTTGAGCTGGTGGAGTCCATGTGCTCTTGCCTCTACTTGTTGCTGCGGTTTTGCGCTTGATGTGTTGCTCTGCTTGGAAAGCATAGTGGATCAGATCATGGAAATGTTCATAGTTCTGTCTCTCCACCTTTCTTGTTATCCTATCTTGGAGCCCATCCAGGAATTGTGCCATCAATGTTTCCTCAGAATCTTGAACCTCCAAGCGGTTCCTCATAGCATCAAACTCCTCGTAATATTCTTCAACTGACTTGGTTCCTTGAGTGAGCTTTCGGAACCTCTTTTGTAGGTCTCGGTAGTAGTAGCTTGGCACATATCTTCTTCTCAACATTGCTCTCATGTCATCCCAAAGAGCAATGGGTGCACGTCTTAATCTTCTTCTTTCTGATAGCTCTCGATCCCACCATGTCAAGGCAGTATCCGTGAGCTGAGCAGCAGCTAAAGAGATTTTCCTTAACTTGGAGTAGTGGTAATAGTCAAAGATCTACTCCATGCGTGTCTCCCAATCAATGTAGGCATCAGGGTTAACCTTTCCAGCAAAGGTTGGTGGAGTGAGCTTCAAGTCTTTACCTCCTTGACATTGATCATTTTCTTGATCATGTCCTCTACCTCGGTTCCTTCCTCTATCTCTAGCATTTCTTCTAGGAGGGGCTCTTTGCTCTTCTTCTTCTAGGCTCGGCATGTCACTATCAGAATCATCCTCAGCTTGGGAATTGTCTTGTTGTTGTTGTTGTGGACCTTGAGGATTGTTGTTCTGCCCTTGCGCCTGATTGTTGGCCTGAGCTTGCTGCCCTTGCTCTAGGCGAGTCATCCTCTCACTGATGGATTGCATAGCAGTTAGGAGTTGATCCATAGTAGCTGCGGTATCAGCTGAAGATGAGCTATTGTCTCCCATTGCTTATCCTGAAAATGTTTCAAAGATCAAGTGAAAGTATGAAAGCAATAAAGCTTCAATTAAGATGCAATGGACCGAGATATAACTATATGATAGCAATGCTCGATTATGCAAGGATGATGCAACAAGTTCTAGATATGGAAAGATGAAATAAGATATGAAAAGATGTGAAACAAAAAATATTTTTTTTTTTAAAAAGATTGAAAACAAAGTAACAAATAAGAAACTTTTTATATTTTTTTTTTGAAAGAGTTTTCGAAATGCAAATATATAAGGAAACCGGAGCTGGATGATAAAGTGATTGATATGCAAATAAACTACTAACTCGATCTCTTCTCTTTTTCTTTTCGATTTATAAACTAAGAACTCAAGAACACAACAAAGAGTAAAAATCAAATATGCAACAAAAGATAACTATTTATGGGTTTTTCTTTTTATGAAAATGAAACGATCTAGCAAGGGAAAGAGATAACCGAGTATGGAGCCTTTCGGCTCTGATACCAAAATGATATAGGCACCAAGAGGGGCCTTCTCAAACTGGTTGGATAGATGAGTGAATCCAAGAACCGGTTTGATGAGAGATGGATAGAGATGGAAGGATCTGATAATGATGATGAAAGAATAGATGGATCCGGAAGGATTGAGACTAGAAGGACACCAATGGAGGATGGGATTCACCACTTGGTCGTATAACCAACTTGATGGATCTATGGATGGAAGATGGCGTGTAGATGGATGATGGATTCAAGTGGTTTGCTCGTATAAACAACCCCACAAGAACAAAGAGATGGATTGATGGAGTGAAGTTGACTGATTCTCACAATCAAAGATGGATCGAGGTGAAACCACAAACTCTATGGATGGGAGTTTGATAAATCACAATATTTCTCTCAAGATTGCTTCTCACAAACTCTCATAAGACTTAGGTAGTTTCTAGGGGCAAACTGACTCATATATTTCATAAAGGTGTAAAAATACAAGACTGCTTATAGGGGCTTATATAGATGCCGATGCAGTTGTGCCCTTCTTGGGGTCTTTGAAGCAAATTAATACATGACTCAATCTTAGGACCTAAATAAAGCAATAGGCTAAACAATGCCTGACTCAACTCAAAGTAAATAAATAAAAGACTTAGCCCCTGCAAGAAATACAAAGAGAATCAAATAAAATGTGACTTACCTTACTTACCTCATGCGCGGATTGGTTTGAAAGATAAGTAGCCGTTGGAGAAGAGCTAAGCTTGAAGTGTTGTCGTTTGGAGCTTGGTCTTCTCTTCTCAAAACTCACCGTATCACTTAGGTGAGATGGTAAATAAGGAAACTATTCCCTTACAAGAAAGAATGGACCATATAATACCATCATCTCTTGGACCAACTTGTATAACATAAGCTTCTTCTTTATTAGCCTTGTTTTCGGATATAGTGAGTTGATCCATGTGGCTTGTGAGGTCTTCTAGCTTGGAGTTGATGTTGGTCTTGATGATAAGAACTTCTATGGCTTCATTGAAGCTTGCAACAACACCTTTAGTTCCTGATCTTGTTCTTGGAGCTTGTCTAAGTATTGGGATGTTGATATCTGGTTCTATGTCCTCACCAATAAGAATCATGAAGATATTGCCATATGTTCGAATAGGCTAATCTGGAATCATCTGGATAGAAAGTGGGATATCTTCTTACTCACAACTCCTATGAGATTTATTCAACTTCTTGGTTATTCTCCACTGATTAGTGGTTCCAAATAAAGCTTCTTAGATCGTGGTTCATCCTGGTTTGATAAGAATCATGAAGATAATGGCATATGTCCGAACAGGCTAATCTGGAATCATCTGGATAGAAGGTGGGATATCTTCTTGCTCACAACACTTATGAGATTTATTCAACTTCCTGGTTATTCTCCACTGATTAGTGGTTCCAAATAAAGCTTCTTAGATTGTGGTTCATCCTGGTTTGATAAGAATCATGAAGATAATGACATATGTCCAAACAAGCTAATCTGGAATCATCTGGATAGAAGGTGGGATATCTTCTTGCTCACAACACTTATGAGATTTATTCAACTTCCTGGTTATTCTCCACTGATTAGTGGTTCCAAATAAAGTTTCTTAGATCGTGGTTCATCCTGGTTTGATAAGAATCATGAAGATATTGCCATATGTCCGAACAGGCTAATCTGGAATCATCTGGATAGAAAGTGGGATATCTTCTTACTCACAACTCCTATGAGATTTATTCAACTTCCTGGTTATTCTCCACTGATTATTGGTTCCAAATAAAGCTTCTTAGATCGTGGTTCATCCTGGTTTGATAAGAATCATGAAGATAATGGCATATGTCCGAACAAGCTAATCTGGAATCATCTGGATAGAAGGTGGGATATCTTCTTGCTCACAACACTTATGAGATTTATTCAACTTCCTGGTTATTCTCCACTGATTAGTGGTTCCAAATAAAGCTTCTTAGATCGTGGTTCATCCTGGTTTGATAAGAATCATGAAGATATTGCCATATGTCCGAACAGGCTAATCTGGAATCATCTGGATAGAAAGTGGGATATCTTCTTACTCACAACTCCTATGAGATTTATTCAACTTCCTGGTTATTCTCCACTGATTAGTGGTAGAGGCACCAGCACGGTTTTCTTGCCATTATGCTCAAAGGTGTGCTTGTTAGTATAACCATCATGCATCACACGCCTGTCTGATTGCCAAGGTCGTCCAAGAAGAATGTGGCTTGCTTCCATAGGTAGTATATCACATAAAACCTCGTCTTCGTATCTACCAATGGCTATGGGAATCAGAACCTGAGTTGAGACTCTCATCTCTTCTTCTTCATTAAGCCACTGCAACCGGTATGGCTTTGGATGTTTCTGAACTTTTAAACCCAACTTTGCCACCATTGTCTCACTGGCCATGTTGACACAACTTCCTCCATCAATGATGAGACTACAGACTTTTCCTTGAACCAGACATCTAGTGTAGAACAAATTCTCACGCTGTTCAGTTTCTTCTGCCTTGGTTTGAAGATTCAGAAGTCTTCTTGTTACTAGTAACCTTCCTCTGACCGGTTCTTCTTCAGATTCTGCCTCAGATTGCTCACGTTCAGTGTGGATCTTCTCATCCTGAGACAAATACTCTCCAGTGTCTAGAAGAATCATGGTTTTCTTGTTAGTACACTCGTTGGCATAGTGTCCACGCCCTTGACACTTAAAGCACTTAACATCCCGAGACTTCAAACCCGTAGCTACTGCTTTTCCTTTATCTTTGTCAAAGATGCTGCTAGGCTTAGTATCATCCTTCTGATAAGGCTTGCTCTCCTTCTGGTAACTAGGCTTCTCTTCCCTTGAATGCTGAAACTTGCTAGTACCATAGCTAGAACGAGAGTAGCTCTTTCTTTTGAGTTGTTGTTCCACCAAGATAGCTTTGTGTAGCATCTCCTCTAGCTCAACGTAATTCTGCATCTCCACTCTATCTTGTATCTCACGGTTGAGTCCTCCAAGAAACCTTGACATGGTAGCTTGTCTAATCTCCCTTCTAAGCTCTTCCATGTTGTCTTTTATCATAGATGACATGTTTTCCAACATGGTTTTGTTCAACTGAGCAGTCATGGCTTCCATCAGCATTTTGTTTCTTCTCATCAAGTCCGCTTCTTCATCAGTCTCGTTCCCCATGGTACCTGATTCAATCAAACACTTAAACAAATAAGTAGTTCAATAGAAACGAAATCAAACAAAGAAAAATGATGAAAACTTGCAGAATAAACAACAGATTTATGATCACGATTTCTTCAAACACAAGCAATTGATCGATTCAAATTCAAATATGATAAAAATTCTTAGATCTAACAAGATTCGATTCAGATCAATGAAAACAAGTGATAGAATGATCAGATCAAGTGATAAACTTAAACAAAAACACAGATCTATCGATGATTTGAAAAGAAGCCGAAGAGTTCAAATCAAAAATCAAAGAGAGATCGAGAACTTCCCTATCCAGAGTGCTCTGACACCACTTAACACGATCCTAGGATGATTTCTCTGGATGATATGGATAGATCCTTGCAAGATCGAATCAAGGACTCAAGATCTTCAAGGCAGTGGAATGGTGATGAAACAAAGAGTTGCGGAATGGCTCCTTGACACGGTTTAGTTGGCTAGATTGGATATGACACACCTCCTTAGACAACTAGAGATTGCTGGATACTACTCACCAACAGAACTCAAGAACTCGCAAAGACAAGTCAGAGAGAACAAGGGTTTTTTTTAGATAAAAGATTGGATTGATCTTATTAGACTACGAGACACACACATATATAGTGAGATCCTTGTACATGCACAAGGTCTCGGAAACAACAAGAGTCATTAAGGAACATGCTCCTCTTTGACTTGTGTAACGAAATAAGAAAACATAGTCTAAAAATAACATAAGGTACTTATGTGGTTCGAGAGTATCATGCTAGGTGATTTGATTACCAAGACAAGGCCTCGTTAAAAACCTATCTTAGCAAAACCCAGTGGGACAAAAACTAAGACAGGAAAAGAGCACACTTCTCTTGCTAGCCTAGATGATACTCAGCTTGATGGTGAGATAGCTTGGATGGTGATAAGGGTGTCTTGAAGTATCAAGCTTCCTCCCAGACATTCATCTTGATTCAAAGACTTCCTAAGTAAACCTCCAATGGTTTCTTTGAGCTTCTTAACTCTAGCACGAGTCATTGGTCCTTCTGAAACTTCTAAGGCATCCTCTTGAGCTGGTTGATCCTTAGTCTCATCTTCTCCATCATCTATCTGGTCCATGATCACATCAATTCCAGATTAGCCTGTTCGGACATATGCCATTATCTTCATGATTCTTATCAAACCAGGATGAACCACGATCTAAGAAGGTTTATTTGGAACCAGTAATCAGTTGAGAATAATCAGGAAGTTGAATAAATCTCATAAGTGTTGTGAGCAAGAAGATATCCCACCTTCTATCCAGATGATTCCAGATTAGCCTGTTCGGACATATGCCATTATCTTCATGATTCTTATAAACCAGGATGAACCACGATCTAAGAAGCTTTATTTGGAACCACTAATCATTGGAGAATAACCAGGAAGTTGAATAAATCTCATAAGTGTTGTGAGCAAGAAGATATCCCACCTTCTATCCAGATGATTCCATATTAGCCTATTCGGACATATGCCATTATCTTCATGATTGTTATCAAACCAGGAAGAAACACGATCTAAGAAGCTTTATTTGGAACCACTAATCAGTGGAGAATAACCAGGAAGTTGAATAAATCTCATAGGAGTTGTGAGTAAGAAGATATCCCACCTTCTATCCAGATGATTCCAAATTAGCCTGTTCGAACATATGGCAATATCTTCATGATTCTTATCAAACCAGGATGAACCACGATCTAAGAAGCTTTATTTGGAACCACTAATCAGTGGAGAATAACCAGGAAGTTGAATAAACCTCATAAGTGTTGTGAGCAAGAAGATATCCCACCTTCTATCCAGATGATTCCAGATTAGCCTGTTCGGACATATGCCATTATCTTCATGATTCTTATCAAACCAGGATGAACCACGATCTAAGAAGCTTTATTTGGAACCACTAATCAGTGGAGAATAACCAGGAAGTTGAATAAATCTCATAGGAGTTGTGAGTAAGAAGATATCCCACCTTCTAACCAGATGATTCCATATTAGCATGTTCGGACATATGCCATTATCTTCATGATTCATATCAAACTAGGATGAACCACGATCTAAGAAGCTTTATTTGGAACCACTAATCAGTGGCAAATAACCAGGAAGTTGAATAAATCTCATAGGAGTTGTGAGTAAGAAGATATCCCACCTTCTATCCAGATGATTCCAGATTAGCCTGTTCGAACATATGGCAATATCTTCATGATTCTTATCAAACCAGGATGAACCACGATCTAAGAAGCTTTATTTGGAACCACTAATAAGTGGAGAATAACCACGAAGTTGAATAAATCTCATAAGTGTTGTGAGCAAGAAGATATCCCACCTTCTATCCAGATGATTCCAGATTAGCCTGTTCGAACATATGCCATTATCTTCATGATTCTTATCAAACCAGGATGAACCACGATCTAAGAAGCTTTATTTGGAACCACTAATAAGTGGAGAATAACCAGGGAGTTGAATAAATCTCATAAGTGTTGTGAGCAAGAAGATATCCCACCTTCTATCCAGATGATTCCAGATTAGCCTGTTCGGACATATGCCATTATCTTCATGATTCTTATCAAACCAGGATGAACCAATATATAAGAAGCTTGATTGGGAACCACTAATCAGTGGAGAAGAACCAGGAAGTTGAATAAATCTCATAGGAGTTGTGAGTAAGAAGATATCCCTCTTTCTATCAAGATGATTCCAAATTAGCCTGTTCGGACATATGACAATATCTGCATGATTCTTATCAAACCAGGATGAACCACGATCTAAGAAGCTATATTTGGAACCAATAATCAGTGGAGAATAACCAGGAAGTTGAATAAATCTCATAAGTGTTGTGAGCAAGAAGATATCACACCTTCTATCCAGATGATTCCAGATTAGCCTGTTCGGACATATGCCATTATCTTCATGATTCTTATCAAACCAGGATGAACCACGATCTAAGAAGCTTTATTTGGAACCACTAATCAGTGGAGAATAACCAGGAAGTTGAATAAATCTCATAAGTGTTTTGAGCAAGAAGATATCCCACCTTCTATCCAGATGATTCCAGATTAGCCTGTTCGGACATATGACAATATCTGCATGATTCTTATCAAACCAGGATGAACCACGATCTAAGAAGCTATATTTGAAACCAATAATCAGTGGAGAATAACCAGGAAGTTGAATAAATCTCATAAGTGTTGTGAGCAAAAAGATATCCCACCTTCTATCCAGATGATTCCAGATTAGCCTGTTCGGACATATGCCATTATCTTCATGATTCTTATCAAACCAGGATGAACCACGATCTAAGAAGCTTTATTTGGAACCACTAATCAGTGGAGAATAACCAGGAAGTTGAATAAATCTCATAAATGTTGTGAGCAAGAAGATATCCCACCTTGTATCCAGATGATTCCAGATTAGCCTGTTCGGACATATGGCAATATCTTCATGATTCTTATCAAACCAGGATGAACCACGATCTAAGAAGCTTTATTTGGAACCACTAATCAGTGGAGAATAACCAGGAAGTTGAATAAATCTCATAAGTGTTGTGAGCAAGAAGATATCCCACCTTCTATCCAGATGATTCCAGATTAGCCTGTTCGGACATATGCCATTATCTTCATGATTCTTATCAAACCAGGATGAACCACGATCTAAGAAGCTTTATTTGGAACCACTAATCAGTGGAGAATAACCAGGAAGTTGAATAAATCTCATAAGTGTTGTGAGCAAGAAGATATCCCACCTTCTATCCAGATGATTCCAGATTAGCCTGTTCAGACATATGCCATTATCTTCATGATTCTTATCAAACCAGGATGAACCACGATCTAAGAAGCTTTATTTGGAACCACTAATCAGTGGAGAATAACCAGGAAGTTGAATAAATCTCATAGGAGTTGTGAGTAAGAAGATATCCCACCTTCTATCCAGATGATTCCAGATTAGCCTGTTTGGACATATGGCAATATCTTCATGATTCTTATCAAACCAGGATAAACCACGATCTAAGAAGCTTTATTTGGAACCACTAATCAGTGGAGAATAACCACGAAGTTGAATAAATCTCATAAGTGTTGTGAGCAAGAAGATATCCCACCTTCTATCCAGATGATTCCAGATTAGCCTGTTCGAACATATGCCATTATCTTCATGATTCTTATCAAACCAGGATGAACCACGATCTAAGAAGCTTTATTTGGAACCACTAATAAGTGGAGAATAACCAGGGAGTTGAATAAATCTCATAAGTGTTGTGAGCAAGAAGATATCCCACCTTCTATCCAGATGATTCCAGATTAGCCTGTTCGGACATATGCCATTATCTTCATGATTCTTATCAAACCAGGATGAACCAATATATAAGAAGCTTGATTGGGAACCACTAATCAGTGGAGAAGAACCAGGAAGTTGAATAAATCTCATAGGAGTTGTGAGTAAGAAGATATCCCTCTTTCTATCAAGATGATTCCAGATTAGCCTGTTCGGACATATGACAATATCTGCATGATTCTTATCAAACCAGGATGAACCACGATCTAAGAAGCTATATTTGGAACCAATAATCAGTGGAGAATAACCAGGAAGTTGAATAAATCTTATAAGTGTTGTGAGCAAGAAGATATCCCACCTTCTATCCAGATGATTCCAGATTAGCCTGTTCGGACATATGCCATTATCTTCATGATTCTTATCAAACCAGGATGAACCACGATCTAAGAAGCTTTATTTGGAACCACTAATCAGTGGAGAATAACCAGGAAGTTGAATAAATCTCATAAATGTTGTGAGCAAGAAGATATCCCACCTTGTATCCAGATGATTCCAGATTAGCCTGTTCGGACATATGGCAATATCTTCATGATTCTTATCAAACCAGGATGAACCACGATCAAAGAAGCTTTATTTGGAACCACTAATCAGTGGAGAATAACCAGGAAGTTGAATAAATCTCATAAGTGTTGTGAGCAAGAAGATATCCCACCTTCTATCCAGATGATTCCAGATTAGCCTGTTCGGACATCTGCCATTATCTTCATGATTCTTATCAAACCAGGATGAACCACGATCTAAGAAGCTTTATTTGGAACCACTAATCAGTGGAGAATAACCAGGAAGTTGAATAAATCTCATAAGTGTTTTGAGCAAGAAGATATCCCACCTTCTATCCAGATGATTCCAGATTAGCCTGTTCGGACATATGACAATATCTGCATGATTCTTATAAAACCAGGATGAACCACGATCTAAGAAGCTATATTTGGAACCAATAATCAGTGGAGAATAACCAGGAAGTTGAATAAATCTCATAAGTGTTGTGAGCAAAAAGATATCCCACCTTCTATCCAGACGATTCCAGATTAGCCTGTTCGGACATATGCCATTATCTTCATGATTCTTATCAAACCAGGATGAACCACGATCTAAGAAGCTTTATTTGGAACCACTAATCAGTGGAGAATAACCAGGAAGTTGAATAAATCTCATAAATGTTGTGAGCAAGAAGATATCCCACCTTGTATCCAGATGATTCCAGATTAGCCTGTTCGGACATATGGCAATATCTTCATGATTCTTATCAAACCAGGATGAACCACGATCTAAGAAGCTTTATTTGGAACCACTAATCAGTGTAGAATAACCAGGAAGTTGAATAAATTTCATAAGTGTTGTGAGCAAGAAGATATCCCACCTTCTATCCAGATGATTCCAGATTAGCCTGTTCGGACATATGCCATTATCTTCATGATTCTTATCAAACCAGGATGAACCACGATCTAAGAAGCTTTATTTGGAACCACTAATCAGGGGAGAATAACCAGGAAGTTGAATAAATCTCATAAGTGTTGTGAACAAGAAGATATCCCACATTCTATCCAGATGATTCCAGATTAGCCTGTTCAGACATATGCCATTATCTTCATGATTCTTATCAAACCAGGATGAACCACTATCTAAGAAGCTTTATTTGGAACCACTAATCAGTGGAGAATAACCAGGAAGTTGAATAAATCTCATAGGAGTTGTGAGTAAGAAAATATCCCACTTTCTATCCAGATGATTCCAGATTAGCCTGTTCGGACATATGGCAATATCTTCATGATTTTTATCAAACCAGGATGAACCACGATCTAAGAAGCTTTATTTGGAACCACTAATCAGTGGAGAATAACCAGGAAGTTGAATAAATCTCATAAGTGTTGTGAGCAAGAACATATCCACCTTCTATCCAGATGATTCCAGATTAGCCTGTTCGGACATATGCCATTATCTTCATGATTCTTATCAAACCAGGATGAACCACGATCTAAGAAGCTTTATTTGGAACCACTAATCAGTGGAGAATAACCAGGAAGTTGAATAAATGTCATAGGAGTTGTGAGTAAGAAGATATCCCACTTTCTATCCAGATGATTCCAGATTAGCCTGTTCGAACATATGGCAATATCTTCATGATTCTTATCAAACCAGGATGAACCACGATCTAAGAAGCTTTATTTGGAACCACTAATCAGTGGAGAATAACCAGGAAGTTGAATAAATCTCATAAGGGTTGTGAGCAAGATAATATCATAACTTCTATCCAGATGATTCCAGATTAGCCTGTTCGGACATATGCCATTATCTTCATGATTCTTATCAAACCAGGATGAACCCCGATCTAAGAAGCTTTATTTGGAACCACTAATCAGTGGAGAATAACCATGAAGTTTAATAAATCTCATAGGAGTTGTGAGTAAGAAGATATCCCACTTTCTATCCAGATGATTCCAGATTAGCCTGTTCGAACATATGGCAATATCTTCATGATTCTTATCAAACCAGGATGAACCACGATCTAAGAAGCTTTATTTGGAACCACTAATCAGTGGAGAATAACCAGGAAGTTGAATAAATTTCATAGGAGTTGTGATTAAGAAGATATCCCACTTTCTATCCAGATGATTCCAGATTAGCCTGTTCGGACATATGACAATATCTTCATGATTCTTATCAAACCAGGATGAACCAATATATAAGAAACTTGATTGGGAACCACTAATCAGTGGAGAATAACCAGGAAGTTGAATAAATCTCATAGGAGTTGTAAGTAAGAAGATATCCCACTTTCTATCCAGATGATTCCAGATTAGCCTGTTCGGACATATGGCAATATCTTCATGATTCTTATCAAACCAGGATGAACCAATATATAAGAAGCTTGACTGGGAACCACTAATCAGTGGAGAATAACCAGGAAGTTGAATAAATCTAATAGGAGTTGTGAGTAAGAAGATATCCCACTTTCTATCCAGATGATTCCAGATTAGCCTGTTTGGACATATGGCAATATCTTCATGATTCTTATCAAACCAGGATGAAAGACTATCTAAGAAGCTTTATTTGGAACCACTAATCATGGAGAATAACCAGGAAGTTAAATAAATCTCATAGGAGTTTTGAGTAAGAAGATATCCCACTTTCTATCCAGATGATTCCAGATTAGCCTGTTCGGACATATGGCAATATCTTCATGACTCTTATCAAACCAGGATGAACCACGATCTAAGAAGCTTTATTTGGAACCACTAATCAGTGGAGAATAACCAGGAAGTTGAATAAATCTCATAAGGATTGTGAGCAAGAAGATATCCCACCTTCTATCCAGATGATTCCATATTAGCATGTTCGTACATATGCCATTATCTTCATGATTCTTATCAAACCAGGATGAACCATGATATAAGAAGCTTTATTTGGAACCACTAATCAGTGGAGAATAACCAGGAAGTTGAATAAATCTCATAGGAGTTGTGAGTAAGAAGATATCGCACCTTCTATACAGATGATTCCAGATTAGCTTGTTCGAACATATGGAAATATCTTCATGATTCTTATCAAACCAGGATGAACCACGATCTAAGAAGCTTTATTTGGAACCACTAATCAGTGGAGAATAACCAGGAATTTGAATAAATGTCATAAGTGTTGTGAGCAAGAAGATATCCCACCTTCTATCCAGATGATTCCAGATTAGCCTGTTCGGACATATGCCATTATCTTCATGATTCTTATCAAACCAGGATGAAACACTATCTAAGAAGCTTTATTTGGAACCACTAATCATGGAGAATAACCAGGAAGTTAAATAAATCTCATAGGAGTTTTGAGTAAGAAGATATCCCACTTTCTATCCAGATGATTCCAGATTAGCCTGTTCGGACATATGGCAATATCTTCATGACTCTTATCAAACCAGGATGAACCACGATCTAAGAAGCTTTATTTGGAACCACTAATCAGTGGAGAATAACCAGGAAGTTGAATAAATCTCATAAGGATTGTGAGCAAGAAGATATCCCACCTTCTATCCAGATGATTCCATATTAGCATGTTCGTACATATGCCATTATCTTCATGATTCTTATCAAACCAGGATGAACCATGATATAAGAAGCTTTATTTGGAACCACTAATCAGTGGAGAATAACCAGGAAGTTGAATAAATCTCATAGGAGTTGTGAGTAAGAAGATATCGCACCTTCTATACAGATGATTCCAGATTAGCTTGTTCGAACATATGGCAATATCTTCATGATTCTTATCAAACCAGGATGAACCACGATCTAAGAAGCTTTATTTGGAACCACTAATAAGTGGAGAATAACCAGGAAGTTGAATAAACCTCATAAGTGTTGTGAGCAAGAAGATATCCCACCTTCTATCCAGATGATTCCAGATTAGCCTGTTCGGACATATGCCATTATCTTCATGATTCTTATCAAACCAGGATGAACCACGATCTAAGAAGCTTTATTTGGAACCACTAATCAGTGGAGAATAACCAGGAAGTTGAATAAATCTCATAAGTGTTGTGAGCAAGAAGATATCCCACCTTCTATCCAGATGATTCCAGATTAGCCTGTTCGGACATATGCCATTATCTTCATGATTCTTATCAAACCAGGATGAACCACGATCTAAGAAGCTTTAATTGGAACCACTAATCAGTGGAGAATAACCAGGAAGTTGAATAAATCTCATAAGTGTTGTGAGCAAGAAGATATCCCACCTTCTATCCAGATGATTCCATATTAGCCTGTTCGGACATATGCCATTATCTTCATGATTCTTATCAAACCAGATGAACCACGATCTACGAAGCTTTATTTGGAACCACTAATCAGTGTAGAATAACCAGGAAGTTGAATAAATCTCATAGGAGTTGTGAGTAAGAAGATATCCCACCTTCTATCCAGATGATTCCAGATTAGCCTGTTCGGACATATGCCATTATCTTCATGATTCTTATCAAACCAGATGAACCACGATCTACGAAGCTTTATTTGGAACCACTAATCAGTGGAGAATAACCAGGAAGTTGAATAAATCTCATAAGTGTTGTGAGCAAGAAGATATCCCACCTTCTATCCAGATGATTCCAGATTAGCCTGTTCGGACATATGCCATTATCTTCATGATTCTTATCAAACCAGATGAACCACGATCTACGAAGCTTTATTTGGAACCACTAATCAGTGGAGAATAACCAGGAAGTTGAATAAATCTCATAAGTGTTGTGAGCAAGAAGATATCCCACCTTCTATCCAGATGATTCCAGATTAGCCTGTTCGGACATATGCCATTATCTTCATGATTCTTATCAAACCAGGATGAACCACGATCTAAGAAGCTTTATTTGGAACCACTAATCAGTGGAGAATAACCAGGAAGTTGAATAAATCTCATAAGTGTTGTGAGCAAGAAGATATCCCACCTTCTATCCAGATGATTCCAGATTAGCCTGTTCGGACATATGCCATTATCTTCATGATTCTTATCAAACCAGGATGAACCACGATCTAAGAAGCTTTAATTGGAACCACTAATCAGTGGAGAATAACCAGGAAGTTGAATAAATCTCATAAGGATTGTGAGCAAGAAGATATCCCACCTTCTATCCAGATGATTCCATATTAGCATGTTCGTACATATGCCATTATCTTCATGATTCTTATCAAACCAGGATGAACCATGATATAAGAAGCTTTATTTGGAACCACTAATCAGTGGAGAATAACCAGGAAGTTGAATAAATCTCATAGGAGTTGTGAGTAAGAAGATATCGCACCTTCTATACAGATGATTCCAGATTAGCTTGTTCGAACATATGGCAATATCTTCATGATTCTTATCAAACCAGGATGAACCACGATCTAAGAAGCTTTATTTGGAACCACTAATAAGTGGAGAATAACCAGGAAGTTGAATAAACCTCAGAAGTGTTGTGAGCAAGAAGATATCCCACCTTCTATCCGGATGATTCCAGATTAGCCTGTTCGGACATATGCCATTATCTTCATGATTCTTATCAAACCAGGATGAACCACAATCTAAGAAGCTTTATTTGGAACCATTAATCAGTGGAGAATAACCAGGAAGTTGAATAAATATCATAAGTGTTGTGAGCAAGAAGATATCCCACCTTCTATCCAGATGATTCCAGATTAGCCTGTTCGGACATATGCCATTATCTTCATGATTCTTATCAAACCAGGATGAACCACGATCTAAGAAGCTTTATTTGGAAACCACTAATCAGTGGAGAATAACCAGGAAGTTTAATAAATCTCATAGGAGTTGTGATTAAGAAGATATCCCACTTTCTATCCAGATGATTCCAGATTAGCCTGTTCGGACATATGGCAATATCTTCATGATTCTTATCAAACCAGGATGAACCACGATCTAAGAAGCTTTATTTGGAACCACTAATCAGTGGAGAATAACCAGGAAGTTGAATAAATCTCATAAGTGTTGTGAGCAAGAAGATATCCCACTTTCTATCCAGATGATTCTAGATTAGCCTATTCGGACATATGGCAATATCTTCATGATTCTTATCAAACCATGATGAACCAATATATAAGAAGCTTGATTGGGAACCACTAATCAGTGGAGAATAACCAGGAAGTTGAATAAATCTCATAGGAGTTGTGAGTAAGAAGATATCCCACTTTCTATCCAGATGATTCCAGATTAGCCTGTTCGAACATATGGCAATATCTTCATGATTCTTATCAAACCAGGATGAACCAATATATAAGAAGCTTGATTGGGAACCACTAATAAGTGGAGAATAACCAGGAAGTTGAATAAATCTCATAGGAGTTGTGAGTAAGAAGATATCCCACTTTCTATCCAGATGATTCCAGATTAGCCTGTTCGGATATATGGCAATATCTTCATGATTCTTATCAAACCAGGATGAACCACGATCTAAGAAGCTTTATTTGGAACCACTAATCAGTGGAGAATAACCAGGAATTTGAATAAATCTCATAAGTGTTGTGAGCAAGAAGATATCCCACCTTCTATCCAGATGATTCCAGATTAGCCTGTTCGGACATATGCCATTATCTTCATGATTCTTATCAAACCAGGATGAACCACGATCTAAGAAGCTTTATTTGGAACCACTAATCATGGAGAATAACCAGGAATTTGAATAAATCTCATAGGAGTTTTGAGTAAGAAGATATCCCACTTTCTATCCAGATGATTCCAGATTAGCCTGTTCGGACATATGGGAATATCTTCATGATTCTTATCAAACCAGGATGAACCACGATCTAAGAAGCTTTATTTGGAACCACTAATCAGTGGAGAATAACCAGGAAGTTGAATAAATCTCATAAGGGTTGTGAGCAAGAAGATATCCCACCTTCTATCCAGATGATTCCATATTAGCATGTTCGTACATATGCCATTATCTTCATGATTCTTATCAAACCAGGATGAACCATGATCTAAGAAGCTTTATTTGGAACCACTAATCAGTGGAGAATAACCAGGAAGTTGAATAAATCTCATAGGAGTTGTGAGTAAGAAGATATCCCACCTTCTATCCAGATGATTCCAGATTAGCCTGTTCGAACATATGGCAATAAATCTCATAAGTGTTGTGAGCAAGAAGATATCCCACCTTCTATCCAGATGATTCCAGATTAGCCTGTTCGGACATATGCCATTATCTTCATGATTCTTATCAAACCAGGATGAACCACGATCTAAGAAGCTTTATTTGGAACCACTAATCATGGAGAATAACCAGGAATTTGAATAAATCTCATAGGAGTTTTGAGTAAGAAGATATCCCACTTTCTATCCAGATGATTCCAGATTAGCCTGTTCGGACATATGGGAATATCTTCATGATTCTTATCAAACCAGGATGAACCACGATCTAAGAAGCTTTAATTGGAACCACTAATCAGTGGAGAATAACCAGGAAGTTGAATAAATCTCATAAGGATTGTGAGCAAGAAGATATCCCACCTTCTATCCAGATGATTCCATATTAGCATGTTCGTACATATGCCATTATCTTCATGATTCTTATCAAACCAGGATGAACCATGATATAAGAAGCTTTATTTGGAACCACTAATCAGTGGAGAATAACCAGGAAGTTGAATAAATCTCATAGGAGTTGTGAGTAAGAAGATATCGCACCTTCTATACAGATGATTCCAGATTAGCTTGTTCGAACATATGGCAATATCTTCATGATTCTTATCAAACCAGGATGAACCACGATCTAAGAAGCTTTATTTGGAACCACTAATAAGTGGAGAATAACCAGGAAGTTGAATAAACCTCAGAAGTGTTGTGAGCAAGAAGATATCCCACCTTCTATCCGGATGATTCCAGATTAGCCTGTTCGGACATATGCCATTATCTTCATGATTCTTATCAAACCAGGATGAACCACAATCTAAGAAGCTTTATTTGGAACCATTAATCAGTGGAGAATAACCAGGAAGTTGAATAAATATCATAAGTGTTGTGAGCAAGAAGATATCCCACCTTCTATCCAGATGATTCCAGATTAGCCTGTTCGGACATATGCCATTATCTTCATGATTCTTATCAAACCAGGATGAACCACGATCTAAGAAGCTTTATTTGGAAACCACTAATCAGTGGAGAATAACCAGGAAGTTTAATAAATCTCATAGGAGTTGTGATTAAGAAGATATCCCACTTTCTATCCAGATGATTCCAGATTAGCCTGTTCGGACATATGGCAATATCTTCATGATTCTTATCAAACCAGGATGAACCACGATCTAAGAAGCTTTATTTGGAACCACTAATCAGTGGAGAATAACCAGGAAGTTGAATAAATCTCATAAGTGTTGTGAGCAAGAAGATATCCCACTTTCTATCCAGATGATTCTAGATTAGCCTATTCGGACATATGGCAATATCTTCATGATTCTTATCAAACCATGATGAACCAATATATAAGAAGCTTGATTGGGAACCACTAATCAGTGGAGAATAACCAGGAAGTTGAATAAATCTCATAGGAGTTGTGAGTAAGAAGATATCCCACTTTCTATCCAGATGATTCCAGATTAGCCTGTTCGAACATATGGCAATATCTTCATGATTCTTATCAAACCAGGATGAACCAATATATAAGAAGCTTGATTGGGAACCACTAATAAGTGGAGAATAACCAGGAAGTTGAATAAATCTCATAGGAGTTGTGAGTAAGAAGATATCCCACTTTCTATCCAGATGATTCCAGATTAGCCTGTTCGGATATATGGCAATATCTTCATGATTCTTATCAAACCAGGATGAACCACGATCTAAGAAGCTTTATTTGGAACCACTAATCAGTGGAGAATAACCAGGAATTTGAATAAATCTCATAAGTGTTGTGAGCAAGAAGATATCCCACCTTCTATCCAGATGATTCCAGATTAGCCTGTTCGGACATATGCCATTATCTTCATGATTCTTATCAAACCAGGATGAACCACGATCTAAGAAGCTTTATTTGGAACCACTAATCATGGAGAATAACCAGGAATTTGAATAAATCTCATAGGAGTTTTGAGTAAGAAGATATCCCACTTTCTATCCAGATGATTCCAGATTAGCCTGTTCGGACATATGGGAATATCTTCATGATTCTTATCAAACCAGGATGAACCACGATCTAAGAAGCTTTATTTGGAACCACTAATCAGTGGAGAATAACCAGGAAGTTGAATAAATCTCATAAGGGTTGTGAGCAAGAAGATATCCCACCTTCTATCCAGATGATTCCATATTAGCATGTTCGTACATATGCCATTATCTTCATGATTCTTATCAAACCAGGATGAACCATGATCTAAGAAGCTTTATTTGGAACCACTAATCAGTGGAGAATAACCAGGAATTTGAATAAATCTCATAAGTGTTGTGAGCAAGAAGATATCCCACCTTCTATCCAGATGATTCCAGATTAGCCTGTTCGGACATATGCCATTATCTTCATGATTCTTATCAAACCAGGATGAACCACGATCTAAGAAGCTTTATTTGGAACCACTAATCATGGAGAATAACCAGGAATTTGAATAAATCTCATAGGAGTTTTGAGTAAGAAGATATCCCACTTTCTATCCAGATGATTCCAGATTAGCCTGTTCGGACATATGGGAATATCTTCATGATTCTTATCAAACCAGGATGAACCACGATCTAAGAAGCTTTATTTGGAACCACTAATCAGTGGAGAATAACCAGGAAGTTGAATAAATCTCATAAGGGTTGTGAGCAAGAAGATATCCCACCTTCTATCCAGATGATTCCATATTAGCATGTTCGTACATATGCCATTATCTTCATGATTCTTATCAAACCAGGATGAACCATGATCTAAGAAGCTTTATTTGGAACCACTAATCAGTGGAGAATAACCAGGAAGTTGAATAAATCTCATAGGAGTTGTGAGTAAGAAGATATCCCACCTTCTATCCAGATGATTCCAGATTAGCCTGTTCGAACATATGGCAATAAATCTTCATGATTCTTATCAAACCAGATGAACCACGATCTAAGAAGCTTTATTTGGAACCACTAATCAGTGGAGAATAACCAGGAAGTTGAATAAATCTCATAGGAGTTGTGAGTAAGAAGATATCCCACCTTCTATCCAGATGATTCCATATTAGCATGTTCGTACATATGCCATTATCTTCATGATTCTTATCAAACCAGGATGAACCATGATCTAAGAAGCTTTATTTGGAACCACTAATCAGTGGAGAATAACCAGGAAGTTGAATAAATCTCATAGGAGTTGTGAGTAAGAAGATATCCCACCTTCTATCCAGATGATTCCAGATTAGCCTGTTCGAACATATGGCAATATCTTCATGATTCTTATCAAACCAGGATGAACCACGATCTAAGAAGCTTTATTTGGAACAACTAATAAGTGGAGAATAACCAGGAAGTTGAATAAACCTCATAAGTGTTGTGAGCAAGAAGATATCCCACCTTCTATCCAGATGATTCCAGATTAGCCTGTTCGGACATATGCCATTATCTTCATGATTCTTATCAAACCAGGATGAACCACGATCTAAGAAGCTTTATTTGGAACCACTAATCAGTGGAGAATAACCAGGAAGTTGAATAAATCTCATAAGTGTTGTGAGCAAGAAGATATCCCACCTTCTATCCAGATGATTCCAGATTAGCCTGTTCGGACTTATCCCATTATCTTCATGATTCTTATCAAACCAGGATGAACCACGATCTAAGAAGTTTTATTTGGAACCACTAATCAGTGGAGAATAACCAGGAAGTTGAATAAATCTCATAGGTGTTGTGAGCAAGAAGATATCCCACCTTCTATCCAGATGATTCCATATTAGCCTGTTCGGACATATGCCATTATCTTCATGATTCTTATCAAACCAGATGAACCACGATCTACGAAGCTTTATTTGGAACCACTAATCAGTGGAGAATAACCAGGAAGTTGAATCAATCTCATAGGAGTTGTGAGTAAGAAGATATCCCACCTTCTATCCAGATGATTCCAGATTAGCCTGTCCGAACATATGGCAATATCTTCATGATTCTTAACAAACCAGGATGAACCACGATCTAAGAAGCTTTATTTGGAACCACTAATCAGTGGAGAATAACCAGGAAGTTGAATAAACCTCATAAGTGTTGTGAGCAAGAAGATATCCCACCTTCTATCCGGATGATTCCAGATTAGCCTGTTCGGACATATGCCATTATCTTCATGATTCTTATCAAACCAGGATGAACCACGATCTAAGAAGCTTTATTTGGAACCATTAATCAGTGGAGAATAACCAGGAAGTTGAATAAATCTCATAAGTGTTGTGAGCAAGAAGATATCCCACCTTCTATCCAGATGATTCCAGATTAGCCTGTTCGGACATATGCCATTATCTTCATGATTCTTATCAAACCAGGATGAACCACGATCTAAGAAGCTTTATTTGGAACCACTAATCAGTGGAGAATAACCAGGAAGTTGAATAAATCTCATAGGAGTTGTGATTAAAAAGATATCCCACTTTCTATCCAGATGATTCCATATTAGCCTGTTCGGACATATGCCATTATCTTCATGATTCTTATCAAACCAGATGAACCACGATCTACGAAGCTTTATTTGGAACCACTAATCATTGGAGAATAACCAGTAAGTTGAATAAATCTCATAGGAGTTGTGAGTAAGAAGATATCCCACCTTCTATCCAGATGATTCCAGATTAGCCTGTTCGAAATATGGCAATATCTTCATGATTCTTATCAAACCAGGATGAACCACGATCTAAGAAGATTTATTTGGAACCAATAATCAGTGGAGAATAACCAGGAAGTTGAATAAACCTCATAAGTGTTGTGAGAAAGAAGATATCCCACCTTCTATCTGGATGATTCCAGATTAGCCTGTTCGGACATATGCCATTATCTTCATGATTCTTATCAAACCAGGATGAACCACGATCTAAGAAGCTTTATTTGGAACCATTAATCAGTGGAGAATAACCAGGAAGTTGAATAAATCTCATAAGTGTTGTGAGCAAGAAGATATCCCACCATCTATCCAGATGATTCCAGATTAGCCTGTTCGGACATATGCCATTATCTTCATGTTTCTTATCAAACCAGGATGAACCACGATCTAAGAAGCTTTATTTGGAACCACTAATCAGTGGAGAATAACCAGGAAGTTGAATAAATCTCATAGGAGTTGTGATTAAGAAGATATCCCACTTTCTATCCAGATGATTCCAGATTAGCCTGTTCGGACATATGGCAATATCTTCATGATTCTTATCAAACCAGGATGAACCACGATCTAAGAAGCTTTATTTGGAACCACTAGTCAGTGGAGCATAACCAGGAAGTTGAATAAATCTCGTAAGTGTTGTGAGCAAGAAGATATCCCACTTTCTATCCAGATGATTCCAGATTAGCATGTTCGGACATATGGCAATATCTTCATGATTCTTATCAAACCAGGATGAACCACGATCTAAGAAGCTTTATTTGGAACCACTAGTCAGTGGAGAATAACCAGGAAGTTGAATAAATCTCATAAGTGTTGTGAGCAAGAAGATATCCCACTTTCTATCCAGATGATTCTAGATTAGCATGTTCGGACATATGGCAATATCTTCATGATTCTTATCAAACCAGGATGAACCAATATATAAGAAGCTTGATTGGGAACCACTAATCAGTGGAGAATAACCAGGAAGTTGAATAAATCTCATAGGAGTTGTGAGTAAGAAGATATCCCACTTTCTATCCAGATGATTCCAGATTAGCCTGTTCGGACATATGCCATTATCTTCATGATTCTTATCAAACCAGGATGAACCACGATCTAAGAAGCTTTATTTGGAACCACTAATCATGGAGAATAACCAGGAAGTTAAATAAATCTCATAGGAGTTTTGAGTAAGAAGATATCCCACTTTCTATCCAGATGATTTCAGATTAGCCTGTTCGGACATATGGCAATATCTTCATGATTCTTATCAAACTAGGATGAACCACGATCTAAGAAGCTTTATTTGGAACCACTAATCATGGAGAATAACCAGGAAGTTAAATAAATCTCATAGGAGTTTTGAGTAAGAAGATATCCCACTTTCTATCAAGATGATTCCAGATTAGCCTGTTCGGACATATGGCAATATCTTCATGATTCTTATCAAACAAGGATGAACCACAATCTAAGAAGCTTTATTTGGAACCACTAATCAGTGGAGAATAACCACGAAGTTGAATAAATCTCATAAGAGTTGTGAGCAAGAAGATATCCCACCTTCTATCCAAATGATTCCATATTAGCATGTTCGTACATATGCCATTATCTTCATGATTCTTATCAAACCAGGATGAACCATGATCTAAGAAGCTTTATTTGGAACCACTAATCAGTGGAGAATAACCAGGAAGTTGAATAAATCTCATAGGAGTTGTGAGTAAGAAGATATCCCACCTTCTATCCAGATGATTCCAGATTAGCCTGTTCGAACATATGGCAATATCTTCATGATTCTTATCAAACCAGGATGAACCACGATCTAAGAAGCTTTATTTGGAACCACTAATAAGTGGAGAATAACCAGGAAGTTGAATAAACCTCATAAGTGTTGTGAGCAAGAAGATATCCCACCTTCTATCCAGATGATTCCAGATTAGCCTGTTCGGACATATGCCATTATCTTCATGATTCTTATCAAACCAGGATGAACCACGATCTAAGAAGTTTTATTTGGAACCACTAATCAGTGGAGAATAACCAGGAAGTTGAATAAATCTCATAAGTGTTGTGAGCAAGAAGATATCCCACCTTCTATCCAGATGATTCCAGATTAGCCTGTTCGGACATATCCCATTATCTTCATGATTCTTATCAAACCAGGATGAACCACGATATAAGAAGCTTTATTTGGAACCACTAATCAGTGGAGAATAACCAGGAAGTTGAATAAATCTCATAAGAGTTGTGAGCAAGAAGATATCCCACCTTCTATCCAAATGATTCCATATTAGCATGTTCGTACATATGCCATTATCTTCATGATTCTTATCAAACCAGGATGAACCATGATCTAAGAAGCTTTATTTGGAACCACTAATCAGTGGAGAATAACCAGGAAGTTGAATAAATCTCATAGGAGTTGTGAGTAAGAAGATATCCCACCTTCTATCCAGATGATTCCAGATTAGCCTGTTCGAACATATGGCAATATCTTCATGATTCTTATCAAACCAGGATGAACCACGATCTAAGAAGCTTTATTTGGAACCACTAATAAGTGGAGAATAACCAGGAAGTTGAATAAACCTCATAAGTGTTGTGAGCAAGAAGATATCCCACCTTCTATCCAGATGATTCCAGATTAGCCTGTTCGGACATATGCCATTATCTTCATGATTCTTATCAAACCAGGATGAACCACGATCTAAGAAGTTTTATTTGGAACCACTAATCAGTGGAGAATAACCAGGAAGTTGAATAAATCTCATAAGTGTTGTGAGCAAGAAGATATCCCACCTTCTATCCAGATGATTCCAGATTAGCCTGTTCGGACATATCCCATTATCTTCATGATTCTTATCAAACCAGGATGAACCACGATATAAGAAGCTTTATTTGGAACCACTAATCAGTGGAGAATAACCAGGAAGTTGAATAAATCTCATAAGTGTTGTGAGCAAGAAGATATCCCACCTTCTATCCAGATGATTCCATATTAGCCTGTTCGGACATATGCCATTATCTTCATGATTCTTATCAAACCAGGATGAACCACGATCTACGAAGCTTTATTTGGAACCACTAATCAGTGGAGAATAACCAGGAAGTTGAATAAATCTCATAGGAGTTGTGAGTAAGAAGATATCCCACCTTCTATCCAGATGATTCCAGATTAGCCTGTTCGAACATATGGCAATATCTTCATTATTCTTAACAAACCAGGATGAACCACGATCTAAGAAGCTTTATTTGGAACCACTAATCAGTGGAGAATAACCAGGAAGTTGAATAAACCTCATATGTGTTGTGAGCAAGAAGATATCCCACCTTCTATCCGGATGATTCCAGATTAGCCTGTTCGGACATATGCCATTATCTTCATGATTCTTATCAAACCAGGATGAACCACGATCTAAGAAGCTTTATTTGGAACCATTAATCAGTGGAGAATAACCAGGAAGTTGAATAAATCTCATAAGTGTTGTGAGCAAGAAGATATCCCACCTTCTATCCAGATGATTCCAGATTAGCCTGTTCGGACATATGCCATTATCTTCATGATTCTTATCAAACCAGGATGAACCACGATCTAAGAAGCTTTATTTGGAACCACTAATCAGTGGAGAATAACCAGGAAGTTGAATAAATCTCATAGGAGTTGTGATTAAAAAGATATCCCACTTTCTATCCAGATGATTCCATATTAGCCTGTTCGGACATATGCCATTATCTTCATGATTCTTATCAAACCAGATGAACCACGATCTACGAAGCTTTATTTGGAACCACTAATCAGTGGAGAATAACGAGTAAGTTGAATAAATTTCATAGGAGTTGTGAGTAAGAAGATATCCCACCTTCTATCCAGATGATTCCAGATTAGCCTGTTCGAACATATGGCAATATCTTCATGATTCTTATCAAACCAGGATGAACCACTATCTAAGAAGATTTATTTGGAACCACTAATCAGTGGAGAATAACCAGGAAGTTGAATAAACCTCATAAGTGTTGTGAGAAAGAAGATATCCCACCTTCTATCCGGATGATTCCAGATTAGCCTGTTCGGACATATGCCATTATCTTCATGATTCTTATCAAACCAGGATGAACCACGATCTAAGAAGCTTTATTTGGAACCATTAATCAGTGGAGAATAACCAGGAAGTTGAATAAATCTCATAAGTGTTGTGAGCAAGAAGATATCCCACCTTCTATCCAGATGATTCCAGATTAGCCTGTTCGGACATATGCCATTATCTTCATGATTCTTATCAAACCAGGATGAACCACGATCTAAGAAGCTTTATTTGGAACGACTAATCAGTGGAGAATAACCAGGAAGTTGAATAAATCTCATAGGAGTTGTGATTAAGAAGATATCCCACTTTCTATCCAGATGATTCCAGATTAGCCTGTTCGGACATATGGCAATATCTTCATGATTCTTATCAAACCAGGATGAACCACGATCTAAGAAGCTTTATTTGGAACCACTAGTCAGTGGAGAATAACCAGGAAGTTGAATAAATCTCATAAGTGTTGTGAGCAAGAAGATATCCCACTTTCTATCCAGATGATTCTAGATTAGCATGTTCGGACATATGGCAATATCTTCATGATTCTTATCAAACCAGGATGAACCAATATATAAGAAGCTTGATTGGGAACCACTAATCAGTGGAGAATAACCAGGAAGTTGAATAAATCTCATAGGAGTTGTGAGTAAGAAGATATCCCACTTTCTATCCAGATGATTCCAGATTAGCCTGTTCGGACATATGGCAATATCTTCATGATTCTTATCAAACCAGGATGAACCACGATCTAAGAAGCTTTATTTGGAACCACTAATCAGTGGAGAATAACCAGGAAGTTGAATAAATATCATAAGTGTTGTGAGCAAGAAGATATCCCACCTTCTATCCAGATGATTCCATATTAGCATGTTCGGACATATGCCATTATCTTCATGATTCTTATCAAACCAGATGAACCACGATCTACGAAGCTTTATTTGGAACCACTAATCAGTGGAGAATAACCAGGAAGTTGAATAAATCTCATAGGAGTTGTGAGTAAGAAGATATCCCACCTTCTATCCAGATGATTCCAGATTAGCATGTTCGAACATATGGCAATATCTTCATGATTATTATCAAACCAGGATGAACCACGATCTAAGAAGCTTTATTTGGAACCACTAATCAGTGGAGAATAACCAGGAAGTTGAATAAACCTCATAAGTGTTGTGAGCAAGAAGATATCCCACCTTCTATCCGGATGATTCCAGATTAGCCTGTTCGGACATATGGCAATATCTTCATGATTCTTATCAAACCAGGATGAACCACGATCTAAGAAGCTTTATTTGGAACCACTAATCATGGAGAATAACCAGGAAGTTAAATAAATCTCATAGGAGTTTTGAGTAAGAAGATATCCCACTTTCTATCCAGATGATTCCAGATTAGCCTGTTCGGACATATGGCAATATCTTCATGATTCTTATCAAACCAGGATGAACCACGATCTAAGAAGCTTTATTTGGAACCACTAATCAGTGGAGAATAACCAGGAAGTTGAATAAATCTCATAAGTGTTGTGAGCAAGAAGATATCCCACTTTCTATCCAGATGATTCTAGATTAGCCTGTTCGGACATATGGCAATATCTTCATGATTCTTATCAAACCAGGATGAACCAATATATAAGAAGCTTGATTGGGAACCACTAATCAGTGGAGAATAACCAGGAAGTTGAATAAATCTCATAGGAGTTGTGAGTAAGAAGATATCCCACTTTCTATCCAGATGATTCCAGATTAGCCTGTTCGGACATATGGCAATATCTTCATGATTCTTATCAAACCAGGATGAACCAATATATAAGAAGCTTGATTGGGAACCACTAATAAGTGGAGAATAACCAGGAAGTTGAATAAATCTCATAGGAGTTGTGAGAAAGAAGATATCCCACTTTCTATCCAGATGATTCCAGATTAGCCTGTTCGGACATATGGCAATATCTTCATGATTCTTATCAAACCAGGATGAACCACGATCTAAGAAGCTTTATTTGGAACCACTAATCAGTGGAGAATAACCAGGAATTTGAATAAATCTCATAAGTGTTGTGATCAAGAAGATATCCCACCTTCTATCCAGATGATTCCAGATTAGCATGTTTGGACATATGGCAATATCTTCATGATTCTTATCAAACCAGGATGAATGATACACTAAAAATGAATCCTTGCGACTGCCAAGTTAACAGTTGCAATTGTAGTACTTGAGATTCAAATCCAGAGGACCAGTCTACACTCTAGTTCTATAAGTTTCAGAATCAAGCTAAGAAGAAGATATGATTTGGTTGAAATAGGCGATAGCTAACAAGCAAAATAAACACGAGATTGATTCAATTAAACAAGAGCTAGCCTAGGGTATTTCATCGGGTGTTGAGTTGGAGCCAAACAATTATTCAAGCGCGATGAAGTGCTTTCTAGAACTCGGATCACTCAGCTGGAACACTCCACTGTCGTGGTAGTGATCGCTTTGCAGATCGATCTCACCACCTAACTGTCGTTGGGATGTGGATCGATTGCAAGCTTTAGAGAACAGGACCGATCAGTTCACTTACCACCCTAATATCTACTTTCGCTGATTAGGGATACTAAGCTCATTCAATACATGTCAAGTTATCATCCTAAGCGGTTAACTAGATGATGAACTAGTGATCTAACATCAAGTGATCAGTTTAATGAAAGCAGTAAGAACAGTATGAATGAAGAACAGTTATGGATCGCTTATCTATGTTTAGCTCATGTCTCAACACCCTAAAAACCCTAGGTGAGCAAGGTCACTACTCGATCATGATGCACATAAAAAAAGACATAAATCCTGAATAAAATTGCATAAGAACAGAGTGTGAAACAATAGGGTTCAGTTGATCTTCTCTATGAGAGGATGGATTCTTCTCCCTTACAAGTTGCAGATCGCAAAAATCAGTGTTCTCTCGTAAAAACTAGCGTAAGAAAAAAAATAGAAAATAGATAGATGGCATTTTATATGGAGGCGCCAATCAGAAGAAAAGAGATTAGGGCAACAGGGCTTCAATTCCCGAAATAGGAGTTTCCATATTCGTCTGGAACAATCTCCGGATCACTCCGTCTGCTTGTTCCGCTTGAGAGAGAACAGTCTCGGGACTGTTCTCTTGAGTGTTCTCCGCATGGATGCTCCAAAAGGACTTCTTTTCATCAGGCACCTTCTCTTCTTTCTTCTGCTAACTCCAGACCTGTAAAAGGTCAAAAAGACTAGACTGACACGAATTAGTGACTTGAAACAAATGAAAATATATATACAATGATGTGAAAAACACCATATATCAATTCCCCCAGACTTAGATCCTTGTTTGTCCTCGAACAAGGCAAGTACCAAGAACAGGGAGAAAGGTTTGAAAGCGTGGGAACTCGCTTATTCTCAGCAACCATACTCTTACCACAAATCTCTGAACCATACAAGCTGTAGATTAGGACCACACACACTTACTGAGAACCCCCTGATCACTGTTCGAAGATCGGCTCCTTACTCTACATCTCAAACCTGAAAAGGCAACACTTTCGAGACAAAACTCCTTATGTTCAATTAAGATCAGCGTGAGCTTCTTGTCACAGGCTCTACTCAGAGAGAACGGGCTAGGTATAGAACAGGCTAATTTTTATGGTGGAGTTCAAGAGTGTTTAGGGTTTACCAAGAGCGGGTGCAGGATATCGCACAAAATGGTCGTGAGAGGACGGCTCCATTGAGGTCCACAGTCCTTACTCATCTCTGCTAATCGGACTGCTCTCCGATAGATCGATCATAAGACTGCTCTGCGCGATTCAACTTCCCCTTCAGAACACTTCACTGAAACCACCATTACTTTCTCAACTTCCCCAGTGGCATGCATCATAGATTCTTCCCCTTCTCGTCACCAGTAAATCAAAGCCAAAACATAAATAATATTTTTTTTTTTTTTACTGGATTACAAAATGCTGGGGTGACGAGCAAGGAGGTAACAAGTGATGTACATGATGCCACTGGTGATTCATTCTGGTCTGTTCTAGCCGCTTACTTCTCGTTGTTCTCCATGGTATCAGAGCAGGCACCTCGGTTGTTCCCTTTCGTGTCGGAACAAGCACTCCGGTTGTTCTGCCTGCTTCCACTGTGTGAGCATTGATGAGTAAGAACTGCGTCGATCCTTTCCTCTCCGACCTTTTTGCACATATCTGCACATAAAGTACTAGAAAAGCAAATGCATGAGGGTGGAATTAAAGGTCAGGGTTCAAGGTGGGAACTAGCTAAAGATGAGCTAGCCACTCAGGAACAGCAAGAGGGATAAAAATCGGATAAGAAGTCCTGAGTGTAGTTCTCATTCTACCCTGATCTAGTGCCCATGACAAGAAGAATTAAAGTCCAGATTAGGTTCAGATAAAGTGGAGTTAAGTCTGCCCAGTATAACCTGATCGGTATAGAACTTCTGGAGTGTCAAATGAGATAAGTCAGGGTGTTCCAGGTCCATGTGTGGGTCTTTCATCACTGCTAAGGTCACTGAATAAGAAGGTTAAAGCACGAGGTGGTTAAAGAGCATCACAAAATAAGGTCCTGATTCCCACAATAGTTTTGACTGACTCGATCCTAAAGACTGACTCGATAAAAACATAAAAATGACACAAGGACTGACTCAAAAAGCACACAAGCGAATATAGTACAATCGCTCCCCCAGACTTAGTTCACACCATCCCTGGTTGTGAAAATAAATCAGAGGAAGCTGAAACAAACCAAACAGAAGCAAATAACATGAAAAATAAATAGTTCTGATGGATAAGACAAGGGATAGAAATAGTCCTTTCGGACTCAGTCTGAATCGCCGCTACCGGAGTGACCAGCTGTCCTCCTGTTCCTCGGCAGTCTCTCTGCTCCAGTCGAAGTTCCCGCGTGTTCCTTGCCTGGGCGCCTTGTTCTCTGCGGCGTACGCTCCTGCGCTCCAATGCAGCCGCCTGTGATCGCCCTGAGTATCCTCTTTATGAGGTTGTTGTTCTTCTTCTGGGAATCAACCATCCAGCGTCTGTAGGCGTGATCATCAGTCACATCGGTGAAGTCCTCCAAGTCATACTCACCATCAGCCGGTGGAGTCACATGCTCCACATCATCCATGTCTTCATCATCGTGCTGAACCAGTGCCTTCGGATCATCGCAGAGGTGTTCTTCAGCGAGTGAGAACACTATGTTCTCCAAGGATAAGAAGTCCGTGAACCCAGGCATAGGGAGCTTGCAGTACAAAGGGTTCCCTTCTTTATCCTGGAACTTGTAGGTGGTCTCGTCGCGCAGGATGTGGCATGCGATCAGGTAAGGAGTATCGATGTACTCTATCGCAGAGACGACCGTGTAAGAGCTGAGGTTGATGTTGAAGTGCTGGAACAAGGGTGTGAGCAGACTGCCGAAACGATCCTTCTTATCATCAGTTCGAACCAGTGTGTCTCTGCGTTCAGCGAACATGGAGATGAGATGATACCCTGGGTTGGTCTTGACTTCCTGGATCGGGGTGATGTTCTCTCTGCGCATCTCATCCTCAAGTCCCGTGTAGAGAACCTGGAGCTCTCCATTCGTGATCTTGGAGGTGTACTCCTTCGCGAACAAGACATTGGACACAATCTTGGCGATGATCCGGATAGCAGGGTTCCGGATCTGCGACTGATAGGCCTTGCGAGAGGTGAACTTGCCGGCTGCGATGAGATCCCAAAAGGTGTCTGCCGGCTTGAACTTCTTTTCCACTGAAACCCCCTTCGGCGTGTCTGCAATCTCGAGCAGCGTGTTCAGATCGTTGAGAGAGATGGTGCAGAACTTGCCATCAGCCATGAAGGAGAAGGAGCAGTTCTCGTATGTAGGCGCATTGGGGTTCTGGTAGGTGATCTTGCACGTCGCGAGCACTTGCCTGACCAAATCTGGGTAGAGAGCATGGGCCTGGTAGCAGAGAGGCATGATTCCCATAGCTTGCATCGTGTCGAACACCTCAGTATCAAGGCCTATAGTGCCTATTGTTGGCTGGTGCACGAATCGGGTGGGCAAGATCTCTGCCCGGAGGAGCCTGTTGTATATCTCTGCCGACTCCTTGTCCCATCCCTCAACGTTGAAGTCAAGGAGAATCGGATCATTGAGGTCGATGGGCGCGCCCTCAGTCTTGTTCGGCCATGGGTAACCAGGTGGAGCACTCGCGGCTGGAGAAGCTGTGCTCTTGGTGGCTTGTGCGTTCCGCATCTTTGGAGGCATCTGCAAGACAAAAACAAAATCCCAATATCAGCACAGTTCGTTGGTTGTTCTAGAAACGATGGAACAATCCAATCTTCTTGTTCTATCCAAGTCCATCGATTACTAGACAACCTACACAAGCCTCAATCTCAACAGTAGAAATCGCAAGGGCCAAGAATCACAAGCAACAAATCGGTTCCTCTTCCATTTAAAATCAATCATGAGTTCAATCCTAGTAGCAAGTATACTATCAAGAGCTACAATCTAGGAGTAAATCGCAAAGCCTAAAGGAAAAAGAGGATCCAAGAAATCACTCCCAAATCGCGATTTGCATGTGCAAAGAGGGGGAGAGTTCTTGTCCGATTACCTTGAGTGGAGAGGTGATTCCTGCAAAACAAACCAATCTCTAGAGAACCCAAGAGGTGAGAACCAAAAATCGTGAAGATTGAATCAAAAGGGGGAGAGTTTGCGATTTAGGGTTCTTGAGAGGGGTGGGTTGATTTGCGGCGAGAGAGAGAGATAGTGGGGGAGTGGAATGTTTGGGCTTTTAAAAGCCAATCAAAACCGCTTCCCCTTTCCTATTGTTTTTTTTTTTTATATTGTTTTTTGGTTCGAGAACTTACCTGGGAACAATCGGCGGAACAACCGCTGGAGTGCTCTCCTGGAGTGATCTCGAATTTTCTTGATTTTTCAACCTGCAAATTAGTTCCTAGGAAGATAAAGACAGAAAGAAAACAATATTTACACTCACCAGTGGGTTGCCTCCCACCAAGCGCTTGTTTTCTGTCAGTAGCTTGACTTCAGTGAGCCGATTAGGCTTGAGGGGGATCGCTTAAGGGTATCTCTACACCTTCAGCGATTGTTGTGTCAGCAAGATATGGCTTGAGACGCTGACCATTGACAACAAATTCTCCTCCTCTTGTGTCTAGCAACACAACAGCTCCATAAGGGCGAACCTCCTTGATGGTGAAAGGTCCAGACCATCTAGATTTAAGTTTTCCAGGGAACAGCTTAACCCGTGAATTGAAGAGTAAGACCTGGTCGTTCGGAGCAAAGCTTCGGCTGATAATCCGCTTGTCGTGGAACGCCTTGGTCTTTTCCTTGTAGATCTTAGAACTCTCATAGGCCAGATGCCTGATCTCCTCCAACTCGTGGATCTGAATGGTTCGCCTCTCCTTGGCAGGTTTGATGTCGAAGTTGAGTAGTTTGACAGCCCAAGCCGCCTTGTACTCTAGCTCAACAGGTAGGTGGCACGCCTTGCCGTAGACCAGATGATAGGGAGTGGTCCCTAAAGGGGTCTTGTAGGCTGTTCTGTACGCCCAGAGAGCATCGTCAAGCTTAAGGGACCAATCCTTGCGGGTGGTGTTGACAGTCTTCTGCAGGATGTTCTTGATCTCTCTGTTTGAAACTTCCACTTGACCACTTGTTTGAGGATGGTAGGCGGTTGCAACCTTGTGTTTCACACCATTCTTGCTCAGCAATTCCTTGGAACAACTTGTTGACAAAGTGTGTTCCACCATCGCTTATTACCACTCTAGGCACTCCAAATCTTGGGAAGATGATGGAGGTGAACATCTTGGTTACAACTCGCGCATCATTGGTTGGACTAGCAATCGCTTCTACCCACTTGGAGACATAGTCCACAGCAACTAGGATGTACTCATTCTTGTGTGAGACTGGGAAAGGTCCCATGAAATCGATCCCCCAGCAATCGAACACTTCAACTTCCAAGATGTAGTTCTGAGGCATCTCGTTTCTCTTACTTATACTCCCCATCCTTTGGCATGAATTGCATCGAGATATGAAGGCGTGAGCATCTCTGAACATAGTGGGCCACCAGAAACCGGCTTGGAGGATCTTGGAGACAGTCTTGAAGGTGGCAAAGTGACCAGCATAAGAGGAACCATGGCAAGTGGTGAAGGATCCCTGGAATATCAGCCTCTGGAACACATCTCCTGAAGATCCCATCCTTGCCTTGCCGATAGAGATACGGCTCATCCCAAAAGTAGTGCCTTGCCTCCCTTAGAAATTTCCTTTTCTCATTCCCAGTGAACCTCAAAGGCTCTTTCTCAGCTGCCAAGAAGTTGGCAATCTCAGCAAACCATGGAAGGTTCGGGTACTCCTTCTGGATCACTGCAACGAATGCTCCTTCCACGCGGGAACAGTCCTTGATGGCAGGTGACGACTGCTCCATGTTGCGCAGACCAATCGCATTGACGTACTCCATCGGTTGTTCCACATCAAGAACTGTCTCATCTGACACTTTCATCCTGGAGAGATGATCTGCTACTCCATTATCAACCCCCTTCTTGTCTCTTATCTCCAGATCAAATTCTTGGAGCAAAAGAATCCACCTTAAGAGCCGCGGTTTAGCATCCTTCTTCGTGAGTAGGTACTTGAAAGCCGCGTGGTCTGTGTGCACAATCACCTTTGATCCAACCAGATAGGATCTGAACTTCTCAAAAGCGAACACGATGGCAAGGAGCTCTTTCTCTGTGGTTGCGTATCGGCATTGAGCTTCATCCAAAGTTCTGCTTGCATAGTAGATCACGTGAAGCTTTTTGTCTTTACGCTGGCCAAGGACTGCTCCCACTGCAAAATCACTTGCATCTGTCATGATCTCAAAAGGGAGATCCCAGTCTGGAGGTTGGACAACTGGTGCACTGACTAGAGCTCCCTTGATCGCGTGGAATGCGGCTAAGCAGTCACTGTCAAAGGCGAACTGAGCTTCCTTACAGAGCAACCGAGTGAGTGGTCTCGCGATTTTAGAGAAGTCTTGGATGAACCTCCTATAGAAACCAGCATGTCCCAAGAAACTCCTGATTCCCTTCACTGAAGTTGGTGGTTGCAGACTCATCATGACCTCGATCTTTGCCTTGTCCACCTCAATGCCTTTCTCGGATATCTTGTGTCCCAGAACAATCCCATCTCTCACCATGAAGTGGCATTTCTCCCAGTTCAGCACCAGATGCTTCTCCTCGCATCGCTTCAGTACCCTGCACAAATTTGACAAACAGACATGAAAGGAGCTTCCATAGACGCTGAAATCGTCCATGAAAACCTCCATTATGTCTTCGATCAGATCAGTAAAAATCGACATCATGCATCGCTGGAAGGTCGCTGGAGCATTGCACAAGCCGAAGGGCATCCTCCTGTATGCATATGTTCCATAAGGGCATGTGAACGTCGTCTTCTCCTGATCATCTGGGTGGATGGGAATCTGAAAGAAACCTGAATAACCATCTAAAAAGCAATAGTAAGGGTGGTTAGCCAATCTCTCAAGCATTTGATCAATAAAAGGAAGTGGGAAGTGATCCTTACGAGTCGCAGCATTCAATTTACGAAAATCAATGCACATGCGATGACCAGTAACTGTTCTAGTGGGGATCAATTCATTCTTTTCATTGGTTATCACAGTGATCCCACCTTTCTTAGGTATTAAATGCACAGGACTAACCCACTTACTATCAGAGATCGCATAGATCACACCTGCTTCTAGAAGTTTCATTATCTCTTTCTTTACAACATCTTTTAGATTCGGGTTTAACCTCCTCTGATGTTCTACAGAAGTCATCGATTCATCTTCCAGGTGTATTCTATGCATGCACAGATCAGGTGAAATGCCAGGTATGTCAGCTAGAGAGTAACCTAAAGCCTTACGATATTTTCTCAGCTCACACAAAAGCAGAGCAGTCTCTGCATTGTTCAGGTCAGCAGTTCACAATGACAGGATATGTGGAGTTGGGTCCAAGAAACGCATACCTGAGTCCCTTGGGAAGGGATTTGAGTTCTACCTTAGGAGCTTTCAGCTCGCTCCATGAGTCATCGGTTTGAGCTGCCGGAACAGTCGGGTTCTGAGGCGCGGTTGTTCCAGTCGCTGTGCTGGAGTCACTGTTCTCCCCCAGATTTAGATTCGCCACCATCCTCTCCATACTCCTGGCTGAATCCAGGAATTTGGCATAGGCATCAGCATCAACACTCTCTAAGCTTTGCTCGGCTTCAGCTCTGACTAAGGCGAGTTCAAGTGGATCCTCGGTGAGAATCTCCTCGATAATTCCTTCATGCGGCTCTAGGGGATCACCATCTTCTTGGACGGTGAAGGTTTGTCCATCCAGCATCGGCTTCTTGAGCATCTGATCCATCTCAAACTTCATCACAATATCTCCAAGGTGGAGATCAATCTTCCCTTGTCGGACATCAATGATAGCTCCAACAGTGCAGAGGAATGGTCTGCCTAGGATCAGGGGATCATTGGAGTCTTCCTCGACTTCCAGAACAACGAAATCGGCAAAAACAATTGTATTCCCAACCAGAACTTGAAGATCTTCGAGGATTCCAACTGGAGACTTCACAGATCGATCAGCAAACACTAGTGACATCCTGGTAGGCTTGAAGTCCGTGTATCCAAGGCGTTTAGCCATAATATATGGCATGAGATTTATGCTCGACCCTAGGTCGACTAGCGAGCATGAGAAGAGTGTTCTGCCAATCTGAACCGAGAGAACAAATTTCCCCGGATCACCCAACTTCTTGATCCTTCTGTTCTGGAGCACCGCGCTGCACTCCTTAGAGACAATCATGAACTCGCTGTCATCAGATATCTTCCCAGAGATCAATCCCTTGACGAAGCTACGCATGGATGGTATCATCTAGATCGCACTCATCAGAGGGAGCTTGACAGTTAGGTCTTCCAGCATCTTCCTGCACTTCATCGCTTCCTTATCCTTGCGTGTAGCCTTAGCTGGAACGGGGTAGGGCACTTTCGGTACATACTGACGAGCAGGAGAAGGTGCTGCAGTCGGTGGAACAACCCCAGCGGGTCGCTCTGCTTCAGGGCGGAACAGTCTCAGTAGGTTGTTCTGCGTCTTCCTCATCTGTGGGTACAGCTTTAGAAGGCTGATCCGACTCCTTCTGCTTCCCTTTCTCAGCCGATGTGAATCTCCTGGGGTCTAGATCAGGCAGTTGCTTTCCACTCCTCAAACCTACTGCATTGCATTCCTTGGGGTTCTTGTCTATTTTCCCAGGGAGAGTTCCTTGCTGTCTCTTCACGTTCTCAGCAGTCTAAGCAATCTGAATATCCATCTGTCTCATATGGCTTGAGACATTGTCGTACTTCACACTCAGGTCATTGAACATATGATTCATCCTGGTGTTGATGTCGTTTGTGACCTGGTTCAGTGCTTTCCCTTGGATCTGATGTCCTTGGAGCAGCTGGCTCATCATATTGGCGAGGCTCTTCATGTCATCATGTGGAGCAGTCTGAGTCGGTTGTGCAGCTTGCTGATTAACTGGCTGTTTCTGGCTGTGGAACTGAGCATTCTGAGCTGGGTTAAGGACAAAGGTTCTTCCCTGATTGCCATAAGGCCTTTGGTATCCACTGTTCTGACCCTGGTTCCCTTGAGCTTTATCGTCTGGTTTAGGGGCATTGAACAGGTGGGGATTGTTCCTCACGTTAGGGTTCGGGTGATAGTTCTTGAACTGCCATCCTTGCCCATTCACATAGCTCACTTCATGCTGATCCTCAGCCGACTGATCTGCCTCTGATGTGCCTTCCGCGGTAGCTTTATCCTGTGGGGATTCTTCCATGATGAAGACCTGGTTCTGGTTACTCTTAATCAGCTGATCGACCTTGGCAGAGAGCTCATCAATCTTGCTGTTGTCGATGCTCTTCACCTTCTGAGTGCGATCAGTCTCGCGGTTATTGTCAGCTGAGCTTGAGGCCATGTTCTCAATCAACTCGAATGCACCTTGAGTGGACTGAGTCATGAAGTCTCCCTTACTGGCTGAGTTTAAAGCGTTCCTGTACTCCCAGCCTACTCCATCGTAGAACACTCCCAGCAGATAGTCTTCCTCAAAACCGTGATGTGGGCACTCTCTGCGGTAGACATTGAATCGCTCCCAAGCATCACAGAACGGCTCGTCCACCAATTGTTTGAAGGTCACGATCTTCTGCCTCAGAGCTGATGTCTTCGATTTCGTGTAGAAGTGGCTTAAGAAAGCCTCTCGGACTTGTTCCCAAGTGGTGAGTGATCCGGTGGGTAGTGAATCAAGCCAGCGAGCAGCTTTCCCATCAAGAGAGAAAGGGAACAGAGTACACTTGATGTAATCAGGTGGTACTCCATTCGCTTTAGTGAAACCACACATCTTCTCAAAGTGCTCGATGTGGTCCATCGGTATCTCAGCAGGAAGCCCATTGAAGATCTTCCTTTGCACTAGACTTATCAAGGCTGGCTTGATCTCGAAGTCTTGCCTTGTGCATGGTGGAGGGGTTATGGCAGATCGCGTAGCAGGCAGATTACGCAGTAAGTTTCTCTGGCCGATCTGGACCACTTCCTCCTGTTGGTTCGCAGCATTCAGAGCAGCTTGCTCGGCAGCAGCTTGCTGCGCTTGGATCGTCTGCTGCATCTGCTGCATCTGCTGTTGCATGAGTGCAAACGCAGCAGTGAGATCATCTGGATGATCACCCATGTTGGTGTTCGTTGATCTCGGCTGTTGACGGTTCTGTCGTTCCAATCTCGCTAGTTCCTCGTTAGAAAGCTGATGCAATGGTCCTTGTGCGTTGCTCCAAGTATGTCTATTGGTCATGCACCTGGATCATCAGCTGAAACAAAGAAAATAACACGAGTTAGATATCTTAGACTAGATATGAAACCGAAAATTAGAGGTAAAAAATCTGGTCCCCGTCGCAACGGCGCCAAAACTTGATACACTAAAAATGAATCCTTGCTACTGCCAAGTTAACAGTTGCAATTGTAGTACTTGAGATTCAAATCCAGAGGACCAGTCTACACTCTAGTTCTATAAGTTTCAGAATCAAGCTAAGAAGAAAATATGATTTGGTTAAAATAGGCGATAGCTAACAAGCAAAATAAACACGAGATTGATTCAATTAAACAAGAGCTAGCCTAGGGTATTTCATCAGGTGTTGAATTGGAGCCAAACCATTATTCAAGCGCGATGAAGTGCTTTCTAGAACTCGGATCACTCAGCTGGAACACTCCACTGTCGTGGTAGTGATCGCTTTGCAGATCGATCTCACCACCTAACTGTCGTTGGGATGAGGATCGATTGCAAGCTTTAGAGAACAGGATCCGATCAGTTCACTTACCACCCTAATATCTACTTTCGCTGATTAGGGATACTAAGCTCATTCAATACATGTCAAGTTATCATCCTAAGCGGTTAACTAGGTGATGAACTAGTGATCTAACATCAAGTGATCAGTTTAATGAAAGCAGTAAGAACAGTATGAATGAAGAACAGTTATGGATCGCTTATCTATGTTTAGCTCATGTCTCAACACCCTAAAAACCCTAGGCGAGCAAGGTCACTACTCGATCATGATGCACATAAACAAAGACATAAATCCTGAATAAAATTGCATAAGAACAGAGTGTGAAACAATAGGGTTCAGATGATCTTCTCTATGAGAGGATGGATTCTTCTCCCTTACAAGTTGCAGATCGCAAAAATCAGTGTTCTCTCGTAAAAACTAGCGTAAGAAAAAAAATAGAAAATAGATAGATGGCATTTTATATGGAGGCGCCAATCAGAAGAAAAGAGATTAGGGCAACAGGGCTTCAATTCCCGAAATAGGAGTTTCCATATTCGTCTGGAACAATCTCCGGATCACTCCGTCTGCTTGTTCCGCTTGAGAGAGAACAGTCTCGGGACTGTTCTCTTCAGTGTTCTCCGCATGGATGCTCCAAAAGGACTTCTTTTCATCAGGCACCTTCTCTTCTTTCTTCTGCTAACTCCAGACCTGTAAAAGGTCAAAAAAGACTAGACTGACACGAATTAGTGACTTGAAACAAATGAAAATATATATACAATGATGTGAAAAACACCATATATCAATGAACCAATATATAAGAAGCTTGATTGGGAACCACTAATAAGTGGAGAATAACCAGGAAGTTGAATAAATCTCATAGGAGTTGTGAGTAAGAAGATATCCCACTTTCTATCCAGATGATTTCAGATTAGCCTATTCGGACATATGGCAATATCTTCATGATTCTTATCAAACCAGGATGAACCACGATCTAAGAAGCTTTATTTGGAACCACTAATCAGTGGAGAATAACCAGGAATTTGAATAAATCTCATTAGTGTTGTGATCAAGAAGATATCCCACCTTCTATCCAGATGATTCCAGATTAGCCTGTTCGGACATATGGCAATATCTTCATGTTTCTTATCAAACCAGGATGAACCACGATCTAAGAAGCTTTATTTGGAACCACTAATCAGTGGAGAATAACCAGGAAGTTAAATAAATCTCATAGGAGTTTTGAGTAAGAAGATATCCCACTTTCTATCCAGATGATTCCAGATTAGCCTGTTCGGACATATGGCAATATCTTCATGATTTTATCAAACCAGGATGAACCACGATCTAAGAAGCTTTATTTTGAACCACTAATCAGTGGAGAATAACCAGGAAGTTGAATAAATCTCATAAGGGTTGTGAGCAAGAAGATATCCCACCTTCTATCCAGATGATTCCATATTAGCATGTTCGAACATATGGCAATATCTTCATGATTCTTATCAAACCAGGATGAACCATGATCTAAGAAGCTTTATTTGGAACCAGTAATCAGTGGAGAATAACCAGGAAGTTGAATAAACCTCATAAGTGTTGTGAGCAAGAAGATATCCCACCTTCTATCCGGATGATTCCAGAGTAGCCTGTTCGGACATATGCCATTATCTTCATGATTCTTATCAAACCAGGATGAACCACGATCTAAGAAGCTTTATTTGGAACCATTTATCAGTGGAGAATAACCAGGAAGTTGAACAAATCTCATAAGTGTTGTGAGCAAGAAGATATCCCACCTTCTATCCAGATGATTCCAGATTAGCCTGTTCGGACATATGCCATTATCTTCATGATTCTTATCAAACCAGGATGAACCACGATCTAAGAAGCTTTATTTGGAACCACTAATCAGTGGAGAATAACCAGGAAGTTGAATAAATCTCATAGGAGTTGTGATTAAGAAGATATCCCACTTTTTATCCAGATGATTCCAGATTAGCCTGTTCGGACATATGGCAATATCTTCATGATTCTTATCAAACCAGGATGAACCACGATCTAAGAAGCTTTATTTGGAACCACTAATCAGTGGAGAATAACCAGGAAGTTGAATAAATCTCATAAGTGTTGTGAGCAAGAAGATATCCCACTTTCTATCCAGATGATTCTAGATTAGCCTGTTCGGACATATGGCAATATCTTCATGATTCTTATCAAACCAGGATGAACCAATATATAAGAAGATTGATTGGGAACCACTAATCAGTGGAGAATAACCAGGAAGTTGAATAAATCTCATAGGAGTTGTGAGTAAGAAGATATCCCACTTTCTATCCAGATGATTCCATATTAGCCTGTTCGGACATATGGCAATATCTTCATGATTCTTATCAAACCAGGATGAACCAATATATAAGAAGCTTGATTGGGAACCACTAATAAGTGGAGAATAACCAGGAAGTTGAATAAATCTCATAGGAGTTGTGAGTAAGAAGATATCCCACTTTCTATCCAGTTGATTCCAGATTAGCCTGTTCGGACATATGGCAATATCTTCATGATTCTTATCAAACCAGGATGAACCACGATCTAAGAAGCTTTATTTGGAACCACTAATCAGTGGAGAATAACCAGGAATTTGAATAAATCTCATAAGTGTTGTGATCAAGAAGATATCCCACCTTCTATCCAGATGATTCCAAATTAGCCTGTTCGGACATATGGCAATATCTTCATGATTCTTATCAAACCAGGATGAACCACGATCTAAGAAGCTTTATTTGGAACCACTAATCATGGAGAATAACCAGGAAGTTAATTAAATCTCATAGGAGTTTTGAGTAAGAAGATATCCCACTTTCTATCCAGATGATTCCAGATTAGCCTGTTCGGACATATGGCAATATCTTCATGATTCTTATCAAACCAGGATGAACCACGATCTAAGAAGCTTTATTTGGAACCACTAATCAGTGGAGAATAACCAGGAAGTTGAATAAATCTCTTAAGGGTTGTGAGCAAGAAGATATCCCACCTTCTATCCAGATGATTCCATATTAGCATGTTCGTACATATGCCATTATCTTCATGATTCTTATCAAACCAGGATGAACCATGATCTAAGAAGCTTTATTTGGAATCACTAATCAGTGGAGAATAACCAGGAAGTTGAATAAATCTCATAGGAGTTGTGAGTAAGAAGATATCCCACCTTCTATCCAGATGATTCCAGATTAGCCTGTTCGAACATATGGCAATATCTTCATGATTCTTATCAAACCAGGATGAACCACGATCTAAGAAGCTTTATTTGGAACCACTAATAAGTGGAGAATAACCAGGAAGTTGAATAAACCTCATAAGTGTTGTGAGCAAGAAGAGATCCCACCTTCTATCCAGATGATTCCAGATTAGCCTGTTCGGACATATGCCATTATCTTCATGATTCTTATCAAACCAGGATGAACCACGATCTAAGAAGTTTTATTTGGAACCACTAATAAGTGGAGAATAACCAGGAAGTTGAATAAATCTCATAAGTGTTGTGAGCAAGAAGATATCCCACCTTCTATCCAGATGATTCCAGATTAGCCTGTTCGGACATATCCCATTATCTTCATGATTCTTATCAAACCATGATGAACCACGATCTAAGAAGCTTTATTTGGAACCACTAATCAGTGGAGAATAACCAGGAAGTTGAATAAATATCATAAGTGTTGTGAGCAAGAAGATATCCCACCTTCTATCCAGATGATTCCATATTAGCCTGTTCGGACATATGCCATTATCTTCATGATTCTTATCAAACCAGATGAACCACGATCTACGAAGCTTTATTTGGAACCACTAATCAGTGGAGAATAACCAGGAAGTTGAATAAATCTCATAGGAGTTGTGAGTAAGAAGATATCCCACCTTCAATCCAGATGATTCCAAATTAGCCTGTTCGAACATATGGCAATATCTTCATGATTCTTATCAAACCAGGATGAACCACGATCTAAGAAGCTTTATTTGGAACCACTAATCAGTGTAGAATAACCAGGAAGTTGAATAAACCTCATAAGTGTTGTGAGCAAGAAGATATCCCACCTTCTATCCGAATGATTCCAGATTAGCCTGTTCGGACATATGCCATTATCTTCATGATTCTTATCAAACCAGGATGAACCACGATCTAAGAAGCTTTATTTGGAACCATTAATCAGTGTAGAATAACCAGGAAGTTGAATAAACCTCATAAGTGTTGTGAGCAAGAAGATATCCCACCTTCTATCCGGATGATTCCAGATTAGCCTGTTCGGACATATCCCATTATCTTCATGATTCTTATCAAACCATGATGAACCACGATCTAAGAAGCTTTATTTGGAACCACTAATCAGTGGAGAATAACCAGGAAGTTGAATAAATCTCATAAGTGTTGTGAGCAAGAAGATATCCCACCTTCTATCCTGATGATTCCAGATTAGCCTGTTCGGACATATGCCATTATTTTCATGATTCTTATCAAACCAGGATGAACCACGATCTAAGAAGCTTTATTTGGAACCACTAATCAGTGGAGAATAACCAGGAAGTTGAATAAATCTCATAGGAGTTGTGATTAATAAGATATCCCACTTTGTATCTAGATGATTCCAGATTAGCCTGTTCGGGCATATGGCAATATCTTCATGATTCTTATCAAACCAGGATGAACCACGATCTAAGAAGCTTTATTTGGAACAACTAATCAGTGGAGAATAACCAGGAATTGGATTAAATCTCATAAGTGTTGTGATCCAGAAGATATCCCACCTTCTATCCAGATGATTCCAGATTAGCCTGTTCGGACATATGGCAATATCTTCATGATTCTTATCAAACCAGGATGAACCACGATCTAAGAAGCTTTATTTGGAACCACTAATCAGTGGAGAATAACCAGGAAGTTAAATAAATCTCATAGGAGTTTTGAGTAAGAAGATATCCCACTTTCTATCCAGATGATTCCAGATTAGCCTGTTTGGACATATGGCAATATCTTCATGATTCTTATCAAACCAGGATGAACCAATATATAAGAAGCTTGATTGGGAACCACTAATCAGTGGAGAATAACCAGGAAGTTGAATAAATCTCATAGGAGTTGTGAGTAAGAAGATATCCCACTTTCTATCCAGATGATTCCAGATTAGCCTGTTTGGACATATGGCAATATCTTTATGATTCTTATCAAACCAGGATGAACCAATATATAAGAAGCTTGATTGGGAACCACTAATAAGTGGAGAATAACCAGGAAGTTGAATAAATCTCATAGGAGTTGTGAGTAAGAAGATATCCCACTTTCTATCCAGATGATTCCAGATTAGCCTGTTCGGACATATGGCAATATCTTCATGATTCTTATCAAACCAGGATGAACCACGATCTAAGAAGCTTTATTTGGAACCACTAATCAGTGGAGAATAACCAGGAATTTGAATAAATCTCATAAGTGTTGTGATCAAGAAGATATCCCACCTTCTATCCAGATGATTCTAGATTAGCCTGTTCGGACATATGCCATTATCTTCATGATTCTTATCAAACCAGGATGAACCACGATCTAAGAAGCTTTATTTGGAACCACTAATCATGGAGAATGACCAGGAAGTTGAATAAATCTCATAGGAGTTTTGAGTAAGAAGATATCCCACTTTCTATCCAGATGATTCCAGATTAGCCTGTTCGGACATATGGGAATATCTTCATGATTCTTATCAAACCAGGATGAACCACGATCTAAGAAGCTTTATTTGGAACCACTAATAAGTGGAGAATAACCAGGAAGTTGAATAAATCTCATAAGGGTTGTGAGCAAGAAGATATCCCACCTTCTATCCAGATGATTCCATATTAGCATGTTCGTACATATGCCATTATTTTCATGATTCTTATCAAACCAGGATGAACCATGATCTAAGAAGCTTTATTTGGAACCACTAATCAGTGGAGAATAACCAGGAAGTTGAATAAATCTCATAGGAGTTGTGAGTAAGAAGATATCCCACCTTCTATCCAGATGATTCCAGGATTAGCCTTTTTCGAAAATATGGCAATATATTCATGAGTCTTATCAAACCAGGATGAACCACAATCTAAGAAGCTTTATTTGGAACCACTAATAAGTGGAGAATAACCAGGAAGTTAAATAAACCTCATAAGTGTTGTGAGCAATAAGATATCCCACCTTCTATCCAGATGATTCCAGATTAGCCTGTTCGGACATATGCCATTATCTTCATGATTCTTATCAAACCAGGATGAACCACGATCTAAAAAGTTTTATTTGGAACCACTAATCAGTGGAGAATAACCAGGAAGTTGAATAAATCTCATAGGAGTTGTGAGTAAGAAGATATCCCACTTTCTATCCAGATGATTCCAGATTAGCCTATTCGGACATATGGCAATATCTTCATGATTCTTATCAAACCAGGATGAACCACGATCTAAGAAGTTTTATTTGGAACCACTAATCAGTGGAGAATAACCAGGAATTGGAATAAATCTCATAAGTGTTGTGATCCAGAAGATATCCCACCTTCTATCCAGATGATTCCAGATTAGCCTGTTCGGACATATGGCAATATCTTCATGATTCTTATCAAACCAGGATGAACCACGATCTAAGAAGCTTTATTTGGAACCACTAATCAGTGGAGAATAACCAGGAAGTTAAATAAATCTCATAGGAGTTTTGAGTAAGAAGATATCCCACTTTCTATCCAGATGATTCCAGATTAGCCTGTTTGGACATATGGCAATATCTTCATGATTCTTATCAAACCAGGATGAACCACGATCTAAGAAGCTTTATTTGGAACCACTAATCAGTGGAGAATAACCAGGAAGTTGAATAAATCTCATAAGGGTTGTGAGCAAGAAGATATCCCACCTTCTATCCAGATGATTCCATATTAGCATGTTCGAACATATGGCAATATCTTCATGATTCTTATCAAACCAGGATGAACCATGATCTAAGAAGCTTTATTTGGAACCACTAATCAGTGGAGAATAACCAGGAAGTTGAATAAACCTCATAAGTGTTGTGAGCAAGAAGATATCCCACCTTCTATCCGGATGATTCCAGATTAGCCTGTTCGGACATATGCCATTATCTTCATGATTCTTATCAAACCAGGATGAACCACGATCTAAGAAGCTTTATTTGGAACCATTAATCAGTGGAGAATAACCAGGAAGTTGAATAAATCTCATAAGTGTTGTGAGCAAGAAGATATCCCACCTTCTATCCAGATGATTCCAGATTAGCCTGTTCGGACATATGCCATTATCTTCATGATTCTTATCAAACCAGGATGAACCACGATCTAAGAAGCTTTATTTGGAACCACTAATCAGTGGAGAATAACCAGGAAGTTGAATAAATATCATAGGAGTTGTGATTAAGAAGATATCCCACTTTTTATCCAGATGATTCCAGATTAGCCTGTTCGGACATATGGCAATATCTTCATGATTCTTATCAAACCAGGATGAACCACGATCTAAGAAGCTTTATTTGGAACCACTAATCAGTGGAGAATAACCAGGAAGTTGAATAAATCTCATAAGTGTTGTGAGCAAGAAGATATCCCACTTTCTATCCAGATGATTCTAGATTAGCCTGTTCGGACATATGGCAATATCTTCATGATTCTTATCAAACCAGGATGAAACCAATATATAAGAAGCTTGATTGGGAACCACTAATAAGTGGAGAATAACCAGGAAGTTGAATAAATCTCATAGGATTTGTGAGTAAGAAGATATCCCACTTTCTATCCAGATGATTCCAGATTAGCCTGTTCGGACATATGGCAATATCTTCATGATTCTTATCAAACCAGGATGAACCAATATATAAGAAGCTTGATTGGGAACCACTAATAAGTGGAGAATAACCAGGAAGTTGAATAAATCTCATAGGAGTTGTGAGTAAGAAGATATCCCACTTTCTATCCAGATGATTCCAGATTAGCCTGTTCGGACATATGGCAATATCTTCATGATTCTTATCAAACCAGGATGAACCACGATCTAAGAAGCTTTATTTGGAACCACTAATCAGTGGAGAATAACCAGGAAGTTGAATAAATCTCATAGGAGTTGTGATTAAGAAGATATCCCACTTTTTATCCAGATGATTCCAGATTAGCCTGTTCGGACATATGGCAATATCTTCATGATTCTTATCAAACCAGGATGAACCACGATCTAAGAAGCTTTATTTGGAACCACTAATCAGTGGAGAATAACCAAGAAGTTGAATAAATCTCATAAGTGTTGTGAGC
>CM033981.1:24351296-24467378 GCA_019706035.1 Raphanus raphanistrum subsp. raphanistrum | reverse complement strand
GGTGATTCCAGATTAGCCTGTTCGGACATATGGCAATATCCTCATGATTCTTATCAAACCAGGAAGAACGACGATCTAAGAAGCTTTATTTGGAACCAGTGATCAGTGGAGAATAACCAGGAAGTTGAATAAATCTCATAAGTGTTGTGAGCAAGAAGATATCCCACCTTCTATCCAGATGATTCCAGATTAGCCTGTTCGGACATATGCAATTATCTTCATGATTCTTATCAAACTAGGATGAACCACGATCTAAGAAGCTTTATTTTGAACCACTAATCAGTGGAGAATAACAAGGAAGTTGAATAAATCTCATATGAGTTGTGAGTAAGAAGATATCCCACTTTCTATCCAGATGATTCCAGATTAGCCTGTTCGGACATATGGCAATATCGTCATGATTCTTATCAAACCAGGATGATCCACGATCTAAGAAGCTTTATTTGGAACCACTAATCAGTGGAGAATAACCATGAAGTTGAATAAATCTCATAGGAGTTGTGAGTAAGAAGATATCCCACTTTCTATCCAGATGATTCCAGATTAGCATGTTCGGACATATGGCAATATCTTCATGATTCTTATCAAACCAGGATGAACCAATATGTAAGAAGCTTGATTGGGAACCACTAATCAGTGGAGAATAACCAGGAAGTTGAATAAATCTCATAGGAGTTGTGATTAAGAAGATATCCCACTTTCTATCCAGATAATTCCAGATTAGCCTGTTCGGACATATGGCAATATCTTCATGATTCTTATCAAACCAGGATGAACCAATATGTAAGAAGCTTGATTGGGAACAACTAATCAGTGGAGAATAACCAGGAAGTTGAATAAATCTCATAGGATTTGTGATTAAGAAGATATCCCACTTTCTATCCAGATGATTCCAGATTAGCCAGTTCGGACATATGGCAATATCTTCATGATTCTTATCAAACAAGGATGAACCACGAAGAAGCTTTATTTGGAACCACTAATCAGTGGAGAATAACCAGGAAGTTGAATAAATCTCATAGGAGTTGTGAGTAAGAAGATATCCCACTTTCTATCGAGATGATTCCAGATTAGCCTATTTGGACGTATGGTAATATCTTCATGATTCTTATCAAACCCGGATGAACCACGATCTAAGAAGCTTTATTTGGAACCACTAATCAGTGGAGAATAACCAGGAAGTTGAATAAATCTCATAAGTGTTGTGAGCAAGAAGATATCCCACCTTCTATCCAGATGATTCCAGATTAGCCTGTTCGGACATATGCCATTATCTTCATGATTATTATCAAACCAGGATGAACCACGATCTAAGAAGCTTTATTTGGAACCACTAATCAGTGGAGAATAACCAGGAAGTTGAATAAATCTCATAGGGGTTGTGAGTAAGAAGATATCCCACTTTCTATCCAGATGATTCCAGATTAGCTTGTTCGGACGTATGGCAATATCTTCATGATTCTTATCAAACCAGGATGAACCACAATCTAAGAAGATTTATTTTGAACCACTAATCAGTGGAGAATAACCAGGAAGTTGAATAAATCTCATAAGTGTTGTGAGTAAGAAAATATCCCACCTTCTATCCATATGATTCCAGATTAGCCTGTTCGCACATATGCCATTATCTTCATGATTCTTATCAAACCAGGATGAACCAATATGTAAGAAGCTTGATTGGGAACCACTAATCAGTGGAAGATAACCAGGAAGTTGAATAAATCTCATAGGAGTTGTGAGTAAGAAGATATCCCACTTTCTATCCAGGTGATTCCAGATTAGCCTGTTCGGACATATGGCAATGTCCTCATGATTCTTATCAAACCAGGATGAACGACGATCTAAGAAGCTTTATTTAGAACCACTAATTAGTGGAGAATAACCAGGAAGTTGAATAAATCTCATAAGTGTTGTGAGCAAGAAGATATCCCACCTTCTATCCAGATGATTCCAGATTCGCATGTTCGGACATATGCCATTATCTTCATGATTCTTATCAAACTAGGATGAACCACGATTGTTGGGGATGGATTGTCACCACCCACAAGGCCCAGCGAACAGGAGGCCCATTACTATCGACGAGAGGACGATCGACTCGGAGCCGGCTCATGACGAGCCCCGGCTCGGCTCGTGACCGCTTTAGCTAGAGGACGAGTAGCCGAAGGGAGCGACCAAACGGCTCGGGCCGAACAGTCATTGCAATTGGGCTTGCACATCAAAAGGCCCATAGCCAAAGAGGGACGAATTAGGTCAAGACTAACTGACCTAAGGGACTATATAAGGAGTTGAGGACAGGAAGGAAGGGGATGACCATTGAGACACACGGACTTGCGGCTAGATTAGGGTTTCCATTACTCTCTTTGTATCTCGCCGTTCTCCTTTGTATTTCCGGCTAGGCGCCTACCGAATATGGCAATATCTTCATGATTCTTATCAAACCAGGATGAACCACGATCTAAGAAGCTTTATTTGGAACCACTAATCAGTGGAGAATAACCAGGAAGTTGAATAAATCTCATTGGAGTTGTGAGTAAGAAGATATCCCACTTTCTATCCAGATGATTCCAGATTAGCCTGTTCGGACATATGGCAATATCTTCATGATTCTTATCAAACCAGGATGAACCAATATGTAAGAAGCTTGATTGGGAACCACTAATCAGTGGAGAACAACCAGGAAGTTGAATAAATCTCATAGGAGTTGTGATTAAGAAGATATCCCACTTTCTATCCAGATGATTCCAGATTAGCCTGTTCGGACAGATGGCAATATCTTCATGATTCTTATCAAACCAGGATGAACCAATATGTAAGAAGCTTACTTGGGAACCCCTTATCAGTGGAGAATATCCAGGAAGTTGAATAAATCACATAGGGATTGTGAGTAAGAAGATATCGCACTTTCTATCCAGATGATTCCAGATAAGCCTGTTCGGTAGTATGGCAATATCTTCATGATTCTTATCAAACCAGGATGAACCACGATCTAAGAAGCTTTATTTGGAACCACTAATCAGTGGAGAATAACCAGGAAGTTGAATAAATCTCATAAGTGGTGTGAGTAAGAAGATATCCCACCTTCTATCCAGATGATTCCAGATTAACCTGTTCGCACATATACCATTATCTTCATTATTCTTATCAAACCAGGATGAACCAATATGTAAGAAGCTTGATTGGGAACCTCTAATCAGTGGCGAATAACCAGGAAGTTGAATAAATCTCATAGGAGTTGTGAGTAAGAAGATATCCCACTTTCTATCCAGGTGATTCCTTATTAGCCTGTTCGGACATATGGCAATATCCTCATGATTCTTATCAAACCAGGAAGAACGACGATCTAAGAAGCTTTATTTGGAACCAGTGATCAGTGGAGAATAACCAGGAAGTTGAATAAATCTCATAAGTGTTGTGAGCAAGAAGATATCCCACTTCTATCCAGATGATTCCAGATTAGCCTGTTCGGACATATGCAATTATCTTCATGATTCTTATCAAACTAGGATGAACCACGATCTAAGAAGCTTTATTTTGAACCACTAATCAGTGGAGAATAACAAGGAAGTTGAATAAATCTCATATGAATTGTGAGTAAGAAGATATCCCACTTTCTATCCAGATGATTCCAGATTAGCCTGTTCGGACATATGGCAATATCGTCATGATTCTTATCAAACCAGGATGAACCACGATCTAAGAAGCTTTATTTGGAACCACTAATCAGTGGAGAATAACCATGAAGTTGAATAAATCTCATAGGAGTTGTGAGTAAGAAGATATCCCACTTTCTATCCAGATGATTCCAGATTAGCATGTTCGGACATATGGCAATATCTTCATGATTCTTATCAAACCAGGATGAACCAATATGTAAAAAGCTTGATTGGGAACCAATAATAAGTGGAGAATAACCAGAAATCTCATAGGAGTTGTGATTAAGAAGATATCCCACTTTCTATCCAGATGATTCATGATTAGCCTGTTCGGACATATGTCAATATCTTCATGATTCTTATCAAACCAGGATGAACCAATATGTAAGAAGCTTGATTGGGAACCACTAATCAGTGGAGAATAACCAGGAAGTTGAATAAATCTCATAGGAGTTGTGATTAAGAAGATATCCCACTTTCTATCCAGATAATTCCAGATTAGCCTGTTCGGACATATGGCAATATCTTCATGATTCTTATCAAACCAGGATGAACCAATATGTAAGAAGCTTGATTGGGAACAACTAATCAGTGGAGAATAACCAGGAAGTTGAATAAATCTCATAGGATTTGTGATTAAGAAGATATCCCACTTTCTATCCAGATGATTCCAGATTAGCCAGTTCGGACATATGGCAATATCTTCATGATTCTTATCAAACAAGGATGAACCACGAAGAAGCTTTATTTGGAACCACTAATCAGTGGAGAATAACCAGGAAGTTGAATAAATCTCATAGGAGTTGTGAGTAAGAAGATATCCCACTTTCTATCGAGATGATTCCAGATTAGCCTATTTGGACGTATGGTAATATCTTCATGATTCTTATCAAACCCGGATGAACCACAATCTAAGAAGCTTTATTTGGAACCACTAATCAGTGGAGAATAACCAGGAAGTTCAATAAATCTCATAAGTGTTATGAGCAAGAAGATATCCCACCTTCTATCCAGATGATTCCAGATTAGCCTGTTCGGACATATGCCATTATCTTCATGATTATTATCAAACCAGGATGAACCACGATCTAAGAAGCTTTATTTGGAACCACTAATCAGTGGAGAATAACCAGGAAGTTGAATAAATCTCATAGGGGTTGTGAGTAAGAAGATATCCCACTTTCTATCCAGATGATTCCAGATTAGCTTGTTCGGACGTATGGCAATATCTTCATGATTCTTATCAAACCAGGATGAACCACGATCTAAGAAGATTTATTTTGAACCACTAATCAGTGGAGAATAACCAGGAAGTTGAATAAATCTCATAAGTGTTGTGAGTAAGAAAATATCCCACCTTCTATCCATATGATTCCAGATTAGCCTGTTCGCACATATGCCATTATCTTCATGATTCTTATCAAACCAGGATGAACCAATATGTAAGAAGCTTGATTGGGAACCACTAATCAGTGGAAGATAACCAGGAAGTTGAATAAATCTCATAGGAGTTGTGAGTAAGAAGATATCCTACTTTCTATCCAGGTGATTCCAGATTAGCCTGTTCGGACATATGGCAATATCCTCATGATTCTTATCAAACCAGGATGAACGACGATCTAAGAAGCTTTATTTAGAACCACTAATTAGTGGAGAATAACCAGGAAGTTGAATAAATCTCATAAGTGTTGTGAGCAAGAAGATATCCCACCTTCTATCCAGATGATTCCAGATTCGCATGTTCGGACATATGCCATTATCTTCATGATTCTTATCAAACTAGGATGAACCACGATTGTTGGGGATGGATTGTCACCACCCACAAGGCCCAGCGAACAGGAGGCCCATTACTATCACCGAGAGGACGATCGACTCGGAGCCGGCTCATGACGAGCCCCGGCTCGGCTCGTGACCGCTTTAGCTAGAGGACGAGTAGCCGAAGAGAGCGACCAAACGGCTCGGGCCGAACAGTCATTGCAATTGGGCTTGCACATCAAAAGGCCCATAACCAAAGAGGGACGAATTAGGTCAAGACTAACTGACCTAAGGGACTATATAAGGAGTTGAGGACAGGAAGGAAGGGGATGACCATTGAGACACACGGACTTGCGGCTAGATTAGGGTTTCCATTACTCTCTTTGTATCTCGCCGTTCTCCTTTGTATTTCCGGCTAGGCGCCTACCGAATATCGGCTAGCCGGTTTTCCTACTCTTGTACCCTCGTTATTCCGACTCTAATAAAACGTCTCTGTTCATCCCACTCTTGAGTTCTTTTACTTTCTATTGACCAAACTCCCCTCGAACAATTGGCGCCCACCGTGGGGCCGATCAGAGTAACGTTCCTTAGACCGATATGACGATTGGTGACTCGAACCCCGGCACTTCCGGCGAAGCGCCCGAGCTTACGTGTAAGACCCAAACCTGGATCCCATGATCCAACCAGTCCGCGGCCTTACCTAAACATCTAAGTGTAATTCAGCCGGTTATGGTCCAATCTTTACTTAGTCATTTTTCAATCATTTGAGGTTCATGCAAGTATAAAATCAATGCGGAAGCTTAAGGCAAACATTACTTATATAGATAAGTCAAATGAGATCCATACAAGGTATTCAATCCACACAAGTTGCACAATAGGCTATGTTAAATCCAAATGTTTACAATAAGACTACATCACACATCCCACACGGCCAAGGTCTTCATGGCTCCTTAGCCTTACCACGATCCCTGTCAGGACCTGAAATCAAAACCCACAACACATCTGCATAAGAATCATAACCGATATCCTAGCAATATACAACCTAAGCATGGTTTGGACACTTAGTCCATATTCTGGCCGATTTGTGACCCATTGATTTACTCATTCAAAAACTCATATTAACACATGATAATTCATGATAAATCATGATTAAGAGAATGGTCCAAGCGGATTCCCCAGAACCGGCCTTGATCATATTGATCTTGGCCGTGAACCACCTGACCGGTTTCATGGTACCATCTCGAAATCAATCATATAAAATTATTCTATCACTTTGATAATTCATTATAAATCCCCACTAAGAGATATCAATCGCCAAATCCCAATAACTCCCACTGGAAGCATGAGATCGGTTCACACATGCTCAACCAAGGCCATGGAGAGATTACTCTGATCTAACCGAGCCTTGGTGGCGTGATCGTGAGTTTATACTCATAAATAACTTCAGAATATATTAGAGAAGAGATGTAATGACAAAATAAGAACAATAGATGCAACCATCCACTCATGGATCAAACGGCCGAACCATCCGGATGGATGATTACCGGCGGTTTGTACTTGGTTTGCATCCAGTACCTTAGGCGTGTGTTCGGAAGCCCCCACACTCTTCTCGGTTGCCTTCTCCTTTCCTCTGGTATCCATTCTCGATCACGGTTCACTTGCCCACGGCTTAGAACTCACCGGAATCCCCTTGGTACCACACGGACTGCCTTTGCGGTCTTGTTTCTCTTTTCTCTCTTTGATTCTGTAGAGATTTGGGCAGAGTTTCCCCTTGTCTTTCTGATGAGAAATGTCGATAATGGAGGGGTTTATTTATAGGGAAGAAGATTGGAACCGTCCGGACGCTGTGATTGGCCAAATGGCCAACGGACACCTTTTCGCCCCAAAACCGTCCCAAACCGTCCAACCGCATGTAACCGCCCCTTCCTTCCTTCCTTCTCATCGATCTTAAGCTCAGCTAGTTGCCCACAAGCTCAGCTCACTTGCCCATGCAAGCTAGACCCATCGGTCATCCTTGCTCAGCCTCCGGTCCGTGACCATCATTCACGGTCCGCATTTACCGGCCAAGGCTCCATCACTCCGTCCAGCTGAGTTGAGCTGAGTGACAGTTGCCTGAGCTGAGTGAGCTTCCTCTCCAGCTCCTGTGAGCTGCCCAAGACTGTTTGAGCTCCTCACCAGCTTCACCGAGCTGATGGAACTCCTTCCGGACCATGTCCAGCTTCCGGATTACTCGTCCAGCTACCTTTTCCTTCTTCCCTTCTTATTCTGGTCAAGTCTCAGCTTCCTGATGCACTTAACCCTTAGATCAGACCATGATACGCTTGCCTTTAGGTCTTTTCAACCTGGCCAGCCCATCTCCCCGCACCATGGCCTATCCGGATGCCTTACTTAGAACTCGGGACATGACAAGTCTCCCCCACTTGGAAGGAACTCGTCCCCGAGTTCATATTGGATGTTTCTCCAACCACATACTGACTATACCACTCAGGATACTCAGCTTTCATTCTTGCTTCTGTTTCCCAAGTGATAATGTCTTTGCCATTGAATTCCCATACAATCTTTAGCATAGGAACTGTCTTCTTTCTCATTGCCTTTTCCATCCGATCAATGATCCGAACCGGCCTCGTCTCTAAGGTGAGGTTCTTACCAAGATCTTTTGGAATTTCAGGCATGACAATGTCTTGATCCGTTAGGCACTTCCTTAGTTGAGACACATGGAATACATTGTGGTAAGCATCCATCTCAGATGGCAAATCCAGTTTGTAAGCCACTGCCCCAACTCTTTCAAGTATCCTGAATGGACCTAAGAACCTTGGGTCTAGTTTCCTTCTTCCAGAAACTCTTGCCCTTCCTTTGAAGGTAATCATCTTGAGATAGATTAGATCACCAACCTCAAATTCAAGATGTTTCCTTCTCTTGTCAGCATAGCTCTTTTGGCGGTCTTGAGCTTCCTTCATCTTCTCCTTGACCAATTTGATCTTTTCTGTGGTCTCTTCCACAATCTCAGGACCTATCATGCTACGTTCCCCCACTTGGGTCCAGCATAAAGGTGTCCTGCAAGGTCGTCCATACAATGCTTCATAAGGAGACATACCAATGCTGGTGTGAAAGCTATTGTTGTATGCAAACTCCACCAGTGGTAAATGCTTCTCCCATGAGTCACCCCAATCTAGAACACATGCCCTTAGCATATCTTCTAATGTCTGGATGGTCCTTTCTGACTGACCATCCGTTTGAGGATGATAGGATGTGCTCATGTTCACTCTTGTTCCTAGGGCCTTTTGGAAGGCTTTCCAGAAATAAGAAGTGAATCTAGGGTCTCTGTCTGAGACTATACTGGCCGGCACTCCATGCAGCCTCACAATCTGATCCATGTAGATTTTTACAATTTCATCCACTCCATCACCTTTCTTGATGGGCAAGAAGTGTGCAGATTTGGTTAGGCGGTCCACAACCACCCATACTGCATCTTTCTTGTTTCTAGTTGTGGGAAATCCAGTCACAAAGTCCATTGTGATGTGATCCCATTTCCATTCTGGTATGGGAAGGTTTTGTAATAAACCACTTGGAACCTGATGTTCAGCCTTGACTAATTGACAAGTGGGACACTTGGCCACCCACTCAGCAATGTCAGCCTTCATTCTGATCCAATGGTAATACCTTTTGATGTCTTTGTACATCTTGTTTAGTCCCGGGTGTACTGAGAACTTAGACTTATGAGCTTGACTCATAATCTCTTCCTTTAGTCCCCGGTCACCAGGTACACTAACCCTCCCATGTACCAAAATGGTACCATTACTTGTGACTTGATACTCAGTCTTGTCATTCTTTGCAACCTTTTGCAAGTTCTCATCCAAGCTTTGTGCTTGTTGTATTCTGGTAAGTAGATCGGCCTGGTTCACAGCCTCTAAACCCAAAGGCTCATCCTCACTTGCCATGGTGTCTAGATGTAGTGACCGGACCATCCCTTCCAGGATCTCTGCTTCTTTCTCAGCTGATACCTCAGCCCTACGCCTGCTTAAGGCATCTGCCACTAGATTGGCCTTGCCTGGATGATAGGCAATGTCCAAATCATAGTCGGCCACAAACTCCATCCACCGCCTTTGTCTCAAATTCAACTCAGGTTGAGTGAAAATGTACTTCAGGCTCTTGTGGTCTGTGAGAATCTGAACTTTGGCACCATATAAATATGATCTCCATATCTTTAAGGCAAACACCACTGCTGCCATCTCCAGGTCGTGTGTTGGGTAGTTGCCCTCATGCTTCCTGAGTTGCCTAGAGGCATATGCTATGACCTTCCCATGCTGTGTGAGTACACAGCCTAATCCAGTAATGGATGCATCCGTGTACACCACATATGGTTGGTCCTCCTCAGGTAACACCAAAACTGGTGCACTGGTCAGCATGTTCTTCAAGGCTTCAAAGCTCTTTTCACAAGCCTCTGACCAAATGAACTTGACATCTTTTCCGGTAAGTTGTGTCATCGGTTGTGCCACACTTGCAAACCCTTTGACATACTTCCTGTAGTATCCGGCCAAACCCAAGAAGCTTCTTACTTCTGTAGCATTCTTTGGCCTTGGCCACTCTTGTATACACTTGATCTTCTCCGGATCAACAGACACTCCTTCCTCAGACACCACATGTCCTAGGAAGCCAATGCTCTTCTGCCAAAAGCTACACTTGCTTAGCTTGGCAAACAATTGTTGTTCTCTCAACTTTTCCAACACCAACCTGAGATGCCTCTCATGGTCTTCCCGGGTCTTAGAGTAAACTAGTATATCATCAATGAAGATGATTACAAATTCATCTAAGTACTCCCTGAAAATTCCATTCATCATCTTCATGAAGGCTGCTGGTGCATTAGTCAATCCGAATGGCATAACCACAAACTCATAGTGGCCATACCTAGTCCGGAAAGCTGTCTTCCTTACATCTTCTGATGCAATGGGGATTTGATGATAACCAGATGCCAAATCAATCTTGGAGAACCATTTGGCTCCCTTTAGTTGATCTAGCAACTCATCAATCCGGGGCAATGGGTACTTATTCTTTATAGTCACCCTATTCAACCCCCTATAGTCTATGCACAACCTGAAGCTACCATCCTTCTTTTTGACAAAGAGGACTGGTGCACCCCAGGGTGATACACTTGGGCGTATGAACCCCTTTTCCAACAACTCTTCAAGTTGTTTCTTTAGCTCAGCCATCTCAGCTGGAGCCATGCGGTATGGGCTCTTTGACATTGGGGCCGTCCCTGGTTCCAGTTCTATTATGAATGGGTCAGACCTATCAGGGGGAATGCCCTGTAGTGACCTAAACACATCATCAAACTCACTGACCAGCGGTATCCCGTCCGGGCCACCATCCCCTACGACCTCCTTAGTGGTGATTGTGGCTATATAAGCCTCACAACCTTGTACCAGCATCCTTGCCGCACGGACTGCTGATAACACTAAGCATCCAGAGGCCGGATTAATACCTTGGTACTTGATCGGGGGTCCACACCCACTCTCAAACTGCACCCTTCCTCGATGACAGTCTAAGGTGGCCCGATTCTTGCCAAGCCAGTCCATACCTAGGATCACCTCGTGATTCTTAAGGCGGACCACAATCAGATCCACCGGCATTGCCTTACTATGGATCATTACTGGGATGTCTTTGACTAGACCTAGTGGGTGCATCATTTGCCCACCGGCTGCACTCACCAAGCCAAGATCATCCCTAGTTCCCATTTGGAACATACCTTTTCCAATCATATCTGGACTCACAAAACTATGTGTAGCTCCAGTATCAAATAATACATGTGTTTCCACACCACCAATACATAAGGTCCCTACATAAGACCTTAACTAAGTATCTAGTCCATCCTAGATTCCATACCATGCCATTCTAATAAATTTAAAAATTTAAGAAGAATGGGTTTTAGAATTATACCAGTGATCGCCTTGAAGGGTCCGGACTCATCCGCATCCCTTGAAAGCTCATAGACACGAGGTGCTGAAGTTTGGCCTTGTTTGTTGTCTGGCCGGTTGCTCTCCGTACGGCCCTTGCCTTGTCCAATCTGCAACTGGGGACAATCCACACGGAAATGGCCTTTCTTACCACATTGGTGACAAGTTCTGGCCTCACTGGTCGAGCCTTGCCCACGGTTCCTATCCGGACCAGGACAATCCCGAGCTGAGTGATCCATCTTGCCACAACGGGTACATGCTCCCATTGCCTTCCAGCACTCTCCTCCATGATGTTTGCCACACTTGGGACACTCTGGCCTACCACTTGAGGTTTTACCCCCTTCAGCCGCATCCCTCTTTCTCTTCTTGTCACCACTCTGACCGGAAGACACCACCACACTCTTGAGCTTGTGCTTGTTCTCCTCAGCTAGATTGGTTTCCAGCATTGCCATCCTTTCCACCAACTCAGAGACTGTGTTGAAGGTACGGACTGAGCAATAAGTCTTAAGCTCAGGTCTCAAGCCCCTTATGAACCTGCGGACCTGAACCTTTTCATCCTCAAGTTCCTTACCCACATATCTCCTGAGCCGGTTGAACTCTTCCTCGTACTCCCTTACTGACCGTTTGCCCTGGACCAAGTCCAAGAACTTAGCTTCCAAACGGTCCCATGCTTCTGCTGGAAAGTACTTGTGGTTGAACTCAACCTCAAAGTCAGAGAACTTCACAATGGAACCATTGGTGCGCTTGTCTAAGGACAGCCACCAGTTGTGTGCATCTCCCTCCAGGAAGTGCACTGCTATGTCTCTTTGGTACTCCTCAGGGCACCTTGTAGACCTGAAGTTCCTAGCCAGTCGGTCCCTCCACTCATCTGCCTCCATGGGATCAGCACTTCCAGCAAAGTGTTTGGTTCCCAAACGGGTGATATGCTCAAGCACCTTCAGATAATCAACCTTCTTGGTTGTTCCAACTGGTGGATCTAACTCAATAACCTCAGCAAGAGGCGCCACATATCCACCAGTCACACCAACACCCGGAGCTACCATTGGCGCTTGAGTAGTTTGACCCATAGATGAATTCACAACTGGTGTGAACACTTGGGTCATAGCCAGCATCTGACTTCCCATTAACTTGATTGCATCAAGTATCTGCTTCATGGTTGGTTCAGCCATTGGTTCCTCCGGTCCAATCCTCCCATCTCCTTGGATGTTTGGATTAGCCCGGTTACCAGTCTCTGAGGACTCAGCTTCACCTTCCTGATCATTCTCTTGCTGCCCACTTCCTGCTCCTAGCTGGTTTCCAGGCGCATTTAGTGGTTGCCCGGTCTCGTCCAACTGCCTATTCTCTCCACCCAGCTGAACCTCAGTCTGGTTCACTTGAGTTTCAGTCAGGATGGCCTCACTGGTCTGACCAGTAGGTGGAACTGACAGCAACACTGATGGATTAGGCGCTGAGGCATCTCCAGCTGCGGACGCCCCTGTCCCATCCTTAGTCTTCCGAGACCTCTTCTTAGTTCCCTTAGGACATCAAAGACAAACACAAGGCAAAAGGTTAGATTAACATTTTTATTTGCAAACCTCAAGCAATATTATGTTAACCAGAACCCAAAACCTGCCATGAGACCCAGCCGGATGTGTGATGACCTGCCCTAACCACAGCCTAGAATCAAGCATGCTCTGATACCAACTTGTAAGACCCAAACCTGGATCCCATGATCCAACTAGTCCGCGGCCTTACCTAAACATCTAAGTGTAATTCAGCCGGTTATGGTCCAATCTTTACTTAGTCATTTTTCAATCATTTGAGGTTCATGCAAGTATAAAATCAATGCGGAAGCTTAAGGCAAACATTACTTATATAGATAAGTCAAATGAGATCCATACAAGGTATTCAATCCACACAAGTTGCACAATAGGCTATGTTAAATCCAAATGTTTACAATAAGACTACATCACACATCCCACACGGCCAAGGTCTTCATGGCTCCTTAGCCTTACCACGATCCCTGTCAGGACCTGAAATCAAAACCCACAACACATCTGCATAAGAATCATAACCGATATCCTAGCAATATACAACCTAAGCATGGTTTGGACACTTAGTCCATATTCTGGCCGATTTGTGACCCATTGATTTACTCATTCAAAAACTCATATTAACACATGATAATTCATGATAAATCATGATTAAGAGAATGGTCCAAGCGGATTCCCCAGAACCGGCCTTGATCATATTGATCTTGGCCGTGAACCACCTGACCGGTTTCATGGTACCATCTCGAAATCAATCATATAAAATTATTCTATCACTTTGATAATTCATTATAAATCCCCACTAAGAGATATCAATCGCCAAATCCCAATAACTCCCACTGGAAGCATGAGATCGGTTCACACATGCTCAACCAAGGCCATGGAGAGATTACTCTGATCTAACCGAGCCTTGGTGGCGTGATCGTGAGTTTATACTCATAAATAACTTCAGAATATATTAGAGAAGAGATGTAATGACAAAATAAGAACAATAGATGCAACCATCCACTCATGGATCAAACGGCCGAACCATCCGGATGGATGATTACCGGCGGTTTGTACTTGGTTTGCATCCAGTACCTTAGGCGTGTGTTCGGAAGCCCCCACACTCTTCTCGGTTGCCTTCTCCTTTCCTCTGGTATCCATTCTCGATCACGGTTCACTTGCCCACGGCTTAGAACTCACCGGAATCCCCTTGGTACCACACGGACTGCCTTTGCGGTCTTGTTTCTCTTTTCTCTCTTTGATTCTGTAGAGATTTGGGCAGAGTTTCCCCTTGTCTTTCTGATGAGAAATGTCGATAATGGAGGGGTTTATTTATAGGGAAGAAGATTGGAACCGTCCGGACGCTGTGATTGGCCAAATGGCCAACGGACACCTTTTCGCCCCAAAACCGTCCCAAACCGTCCAACCGCATGTAACCGCCCCTTCCTTCCTTCCTTCTCATCGATCTTAAGCTCAGCTAGTTGCCCACAAGCTCAGCTCACTTGCCCATGCAAGCTAGACCCATCGGTCATCCTTGCTCAGCCTCCGGTCCGTGACCATCATTCACGGTCCGCATTTACCGGCCAAGGCTCCATCACTCCGTCCAGCTGAGTTGAGCTGAGTGACAGTTGCCTGAGCTGAGTGAGCTTCCTCTCCAGCTCCTGTGAGCTGCCCAAGACTGTTTGAGCTCCTCACCAGCTTCACCGAGCTGATGGAACTCCTTCCGGACCATGTCCAGCTTCCGGATTACTCGTCCAGCTACCTTTTCCTTCTTCCCTTCTTATTCTGGTCAAGTCTCAGCTTCCTGATGCACTTAACCCTTAGATCAGACCATGATACGCTTGCCTTTAGGTCTTTTCAACCTGGCCAGCCCATCTCCCCGCACCATGGCCTATCCGGATGCCTTACTTAGAACTCGGGACATGACATTACGTCTCCGCCTCCTCCTCCTTTTCTCTCATCGGACTTTATGAGCTCCGTGATGGCTCGTCTCGCGCATCAAGAAGAAGTCCAGAAAACGACGAACGAGCAGCTCGCTGCCCTCGTCGCTGCTCTCACCGCTCATGCGGGACCGACAAGCCGTTCCCAGCCTGTCTGCCGCCATCTTTTCCCTCCAACACCGGCGGAAGACCACACCGTCGACGAATCCGACCCTAACGGACCTCCTGCCGTCTATCCTACGACGACAGCAGACCCGACGACGATTCGCGAGATTGCGGAGCTCAAACTCAGCCTGCAACAGATGAGCTCGCAGATCCACCAAGCGACGAGCGCAGCCCCTCAGATAGACAGCGTCATCGCCTCCACTTCGCGCTCGCCCTTCGCTAGCGAGCTAACCAGAGTCCAGCTCCGCAAAATAGAAAAGCTTCGCCTCCCCGAGTACAAACCCGGTGGCGACCCTGTCGAGCATCTCACAGCCTTCAACATAGCCATGGCCAGAGCTCGTCTTTCCGACGAAGAAAAGGACGCAGGATACTGTCAGCTCTTCGTCGAAACCCTAAACGAACAAGCGCTAACCTGGTTCTCACAGCTCAGCGAGAACTCGATCCGCAATTTCCGAGACCTCTCGGCTGTATTCCTCAAGACTTACATCATGTTCACCAAGCGAGCAGCGACCGCTTCCAGCCTATGGAATATGGCGCAAACAAAGGACCAAAGCCTCAAAGACTACATGGAAAAATTCAAGACGATTGTCTCGCGAGTCGACGTCCCTGATCACATCGCTATCGACGCCTTGATGAACACCCTCCTCGTCAACTCGAAGTTTCGTAAGGACTTGTATTCTAACCCTACGACTTCTCTCCCTGATGCTATCGCCCGATCTCACAACTTCATCCGAATGGAAGAAGATACCAAGGCGATAATTCGAAAGCAGAACGCCGCCAAGCCTGCAGCAGCCAAGAGCGCAGATGCTCGGACCGAGCCGCGGCAGCACACACCAGGCAACAATGGAGGCAAAAAGGGAGGTCTCCTCTACGTCGTGGACGAAAACAATGCCCCTGTTTCAACCATGGTCATGCACGATAAAAAATGGAATGTCTATCAGCGAGAAACCGACTCTCCCGATGCGTCTCCCAGTACCCCGAGTACTGGAACCGTGGCTAAAGTCGATTCGGCGACAGGACCGACCAGGACGCCCATCGATCTCACGAAGCACTGCAAGTATCACGACGTCAAGGGACACGACACGACCGAGTGCAAATCTCTCTACGCCCAGTTCCTCTCCTCGATCGAAAGCGGGGATTACAAGATCCAGCCGCCAAAACCCAAACCAAAAGGGGAGAACAGCTGGAGCAGGAACAAAGACAAGAAGACTCAGCGAAAATCGCAGGCCAAAAACCGTAAAAACGACAAACAGTCAAAGGACGCAGAGAAAGCTGCCCGAGAAACCGACGATGACGACGACTCGGCAGATGACGATCAGCCGGCCAATCGCCACCGCATCGAAGTGATCCGCGTCCAAAAAGGAGAGAACGAACCAGGATCCTCGTCCGACGAGGACGACGACATGAAAACCCTAGACAGCGCCACGGACCTTCGTTCCCTCCTTGAGCGAAAACTCCGACCCACTACCGAGGAAACGCCGGTCTCCACCGATCTCCGCCAACAGATCGACGCCAGCCGAGCCGCGAAAGCGTCGGTGCAAGGGCCCGCTGAAAAGCCGAACTGCGATACTGCCGAAAGCGTCGGTGCAAGGGCCCGCTCAACGCGAAGATCGGTGATTTGCGGACAACCCTCAACCGCAAGAAAAGAGATACTGCCGAAACGAGTAACGACCTTCGCGACATGCTCCGAGCAAAGCGCGCACAAACTCGTCCCCGGATAAACGTCATCATGGGTGGATCACCCCCTTGCGGCGATTCGGTGAGAGCAGTCAAAGACCATCGAAGGCAAGCCACCACTTCCCAACGATGGCCCCAGAAACAAGTCGACGATCAGCCGATCATTTTTTCGTCTGACGATACACTCGGCGTGCACCTCCCTCATAACGATCCTTTGCTCGTCGTGCTCGGCATCGACAAGTACGACGTCACGAAAGTACTTATCGATACCGGGAGCTCGGTCGATATCATCTTCCGCGAAACCCTCGTGAAAATGGGAATTGATCTCAATGACGTCAAGCCTTCTACTCGTACCTTGACAGGATTCAACGGGTCGTCAGAGGTAATCGCAGGCACGATCCGCCTCTCGGTTCACGCATGCGGAGTCACACGAACGGTCAAATTTTATGTGGTCGGCTCCAAAGCCCCTTACCACGTTATACTTGGCACCCCGTGGCTGCATTCAACGCGAGCAATCGCATCAACCTACCATCAGTGTGTTAAGTTCCCAGGATCAGACGGGTCGATCAAAACTCTGAAAGGCGATCAGCAGGCTGCGCGAGATCTCCTAATCGCCGCGGTTAAAATTCAGCGCTCCCAGTCACTCGTCAACTCGGTCTCTCCCCTCGCGAGCAAAGTTTGTCCGCAAAAGGAAGAGGTTCTGGAAGTACCAGTCGACGACTCGGACCCGAGCAAATCAGTCCGAGTAGGTGCATTTCTACCCGACGAGATGCAACAGAAGATCCTCGAGTTTCTTAAGCAAAACCTGTCCTCATTCGCCTGGACAATGTCTGATATGAAAGGAATCGACCCGGCTATCACAACTCACGAACTCAACGTTGACCCAAACTTCAAGCCCATCCGGCAGAAGAAAAGAAAGTTGGGACCGGAGCGATCCAAAGCAGTCGCAGAAGAAGTCGAGCGTCTACTCGGTGCCGGCTCAATTACTGAAGTTCGTTACCCGGAATGGCTAGCCAACCCGGTGGTCGTTAAGAAGAAGAACGGTAAATGGCGCGTCTGCGTCGATTTTACCGACCTCAACAAAGCATGTCCTAAGGACAGCTACCCGTTGCCTAGCATCGATCGCCTAGTCGAATCGACGGCCGGTAACGAAATGCTGACGTTTATGGATGCCTTCTCGGGCTATAACCAGATCCTGATGCACCCAGACGACCGGGAGAAAACCGCGTTCATCACTGATCGGGGAACCTACTGCTATAAGGTGATGCCATTCGGTTTAAAAAACGCTGGAGCAACCTACCAGAGGCTTGTCAATCGGATGTTTGCCGATCAGCTAGGGAAAACGATGGAAGTCTATATCGACGACATGCTCGTCAAATCCCTCCGAGCCGACGACCACCTAGCGCACTTAAAGGAATGCTTCGCCATCCTAAACAAGTACGGGATGAAGTTGAATCCCGCAAAGTGCACCTTTGGCGTCTCCTCGGGTGAATTCCTTGGTTACATTGTGATAGAACCAAAATCGAGCACCGTTCTTTTTTGTTCATGGACACGAACCAAAGTGGCGATCTTGTCAACCAGCTCGACCAAACCGAGGATTCACCATCAGTTCATGAAGATCACCGGCCAACCAGCTCGACCAGCCCACGTGCGTCCTTCTCCTTACGCGAAGGACCCGATCATCATGGATGAACCTGGACGCTTGGACGAATCTTGACCAGTCTACATCAGAATCCGCAATCTTGACCAGTCTTCATCATTTTCCGCAACATTGACCAAGACTGCATCAATTTCTACAACTTTGACTCTCTAATAATTATCTAGTCAAATGTTGTATTTTCTAGACATCTTTTTCAGCACTTTATTTATTTCTTTCTTGGACTACATCTACTATAAATATGTAGTCCTTTTGATGAATAAAGATCAGATCATTTTGGAGTTTCTTTTGTTCTTCTTTTCTCTGAGTGAGAGAGAGTTCTTTAGCTAGTTCATCGGTTTGAACCGGCTTGTTGATTTGGTGGTCAGCCAATCATCTTTGTGTGTTATTTGGTGGTTAGCCAACGCACTACATCCGTTCTTTGGTGGTTAGCCTTAGATCGTTGGTATATCAAGAGTCATTCCGCACCTCTTGACGATCCTATCAATCCATCCCAGTTCCAGAAGTGCCTTGCCTTCTCGGTTCATATCCAACATCCGGCCAAAGCCATCCTTCCCGATTTTGGGTCTATCATTTGGTATCAGAGCCACTTTGGCTGGTTTGTTTTCTATCTTCTTTTCACCTTCTCATCTCTTCATCATTTCTTATTTCTTTTTGGATCCGGGCTGTTCCTTTACTCCCTTGTAATCGCCATTTAAAAAAAAAAAATCAGAAAAAAAAAAAAAGAAAAAAAGAAAAAAAAAAGAAAAAAAGTAAGAGATTGGCTTGAATCACTTGGAGTGGTGGAAGAGTAATCCTGCTGGCTGAAGAGAAACCCAGCCTTAGGACAGTTAAGGCGGATCCACACAAAAAAAAAAATCTCTTCATCTTCATTTCTTTTCTTTTTCCACAAAGTTTGTTTTGGGTTTTTGATTGCTGAATTTTGACTGTCTATCATCCTTTGAACCAGTAGAAAGAACTCTGAGTGATCACCTAAAAATCGTGAGCTAAACACTTTGAGAGTGTGAGGATATTTTTGTGCTAACGTTTGTTAAGTGTTTCAGGATGTTTGGACTTCTCAAGAAATCAAAACCACTACAAGATGATATCTTCTTTCCTTTTAAAACTGTTTCGGAAAAAGAGCAATCAATTTTTAGAAATAAGAAACAGTTTGCTGCTAATAGGTTTGATTTTGTGCAGAAAAGGAAGAGACATAACAGGTCCGATGTTGAGAAGTGGGTCAGAAGTGGTGATCGTCCCTTCACCAAAACCAAGAGAAGCAGCCATGATGTGTTTGATCAGAATGAGATTCAGACTTATGCCAGTTTGGAGAAGATGTTGCATAAGGCGATTCATGCTAGTCCGGCAACTCAAAAGGAAGAAAAACACCAACACTTCTTCAGCACCAAAAAAGCAATGTAAGTCTTCTTATCTTTCAAATTCTGATTTGAAAACTAATGATAATTTTTTTGATAAAAGCAAAGCTGTGAAACCCACAAGCAAGGCTCTTTCTACCAGGTGTTTCAAATGCCATAAGGTCGGCCATTATGCTAACAAGTGCCAAAAACAGAAAACGTTGGTGACCTTGAAGAACGTTGAAACCGAGCCAGAAAAGGAAGTTGAAACCGAGCAAGAAAAAGAAGGACTTTCAGATCCATTGCCAATTTTCGATGAGTACCAACATGAACCGAATGAAGGGTCAGATGGAGAGCAAAACCATGGTCATCAAACAAACCAAGAAGAATCTTCGTCCATTCAAGAACCGGACCATACCCAAGGTGAGCAATGTATTGATTATGATTCTTGTGCTTATACCCCTTTTCCTTTTAATGTTCCAGATTTGAGGACAAATCTTTTTGAAGAGGGAGAGTATGATAGAACCAAAATCGAGCACCGTTCTTTTTTGTTCATGGACACGAACCAAAGTGGCGATCTTGTCAACCAGCTCGACCAAACCGAGGATTCACCATCAGTTCATGAAGATCACCGGCCAACCAGCTCGACCAGCCCACGTGCGTCCTTCTCCTTACGCGAAGGACCCGATCATCATGGATGAACCTGGACGCTTGGACGAATCTTGACCAGTCTACATCAGAATCCGCAATCTTGACCAGTCTTCATCATTTTCCGCAACATTGACCAAGACTGCATCAATTTCTACAACTTTGACTCTCTAATAATTATCTAGTCAAATGTTGTATTTTCTAGACATCTTTTTCAGCACTTTATTTATTTCTTTCTTTGACTACATCTACTATAAATATGTAGTCCTTTTGATGAATAAAGATCAGATCATTTTGGAGTTTCTTTTGTTCTTCTTTTCTCTGAGTGAGAGAGAGTTCTTTAGCTAGTTCATCGGTTTGAACCGGCTTGTTGATTTGGTGGTCAGCCAATCATCTTTGTGTGTTATTTGGTGGTTAGCCAACGCACTACATCCGTTCTTTGGTGGTTAGCCTTAGATCGTTGGTATATCAAGAGTCATTCCGCACCTCTTGACGATCCTATCAATCCATCCCAGTTCCAGAAGTGCATTGCCTTCTCGGTTCATATCCAACATCCGGCCAAAGTCATCCTTCCCGATTTTGGGTCTATCACATTGTCACGCAACGAGGAATAGAAGCTAACCCGAAGCAGATCTCAGCAGTCCTAAATCTCTCCAGTCCGAGGAACTGCCGTGAAGTGCAGAGGCTAACAGGACGCATCGCCGCACTCAATCGCTTTATCTCCCGCTCTACCGACAAGTGTCTCCCTTTCTATGATCTCCTCCGAGGGAACAAGAAGTTCATTTGGGACGACAAATGCGAGGACGCATTCGTTCAACTTAAGAAGTACTTGACAACTCCTCCCGTCCTGGCCAAACCGGACGTAGGGGACGTCCTGTCTCTCTATATCGCTGTCTCCTCAGCAGCTGTCAGTAGCGTCCTAATCAAGGAGGACCGTGGCGAGCAACGTCCGATTTTTTACACGAGTAGACGGATGACTGGTCCGGAGACCAGATACCCAACCCTTGAGAAACTGGCTTTGGCCGTCGTCGATTCTGCGAGGAAATTACGACCCTACTTCCAATCACACTCTATCGAAGTGTTAACCGACCAACCGCTCCGCACCGTCCTGAAAAATCCCAACAGAGCTGGCCGGTTGACTAAGTGGGCGATCGAACTGAGCGAGCTTGACATTACGTACAAATGCCGAACAGCCGCCAAATCTCAAGTCCTCGCCGACTTCCTCGTAGAGCTCACACCAGATCTTGCACAAGACCTCGACAGTCCAAGCCCCAATTGGATTCTTCACGTCGACGGATCATCAACGAGCAAAGGATCCGGTGCGGGAGTCCAGCTTCAATCGCCAACAGGAGAACTCATTCGCCAGTCTTTCAGTTTCGGCTTCCCGGCCTCTAACAACGAAGCAGAATACGAGTCGTTGATCGCCGGTCTCCGTCTCGCCCGAGCCGTCAAAGCCAAACGCTTGAGTGCCTATTGCGACTCGCAGCTCGTAGCTAGCCAGTTCAGCGGCGACTACGATGCTCGCAATGAAAGAATGGACGCATATCTCCGGGTGGTTCAAGAACTTGCTAAGGAATTCGATTTTTTCGAACTCACCAAGGTCCCCCGCGGAGAGAACGTTTGCGCTGATGCCCTAGCTGCACTCGGGAGCAAACTCCACGACCAGGTCAAAAGGACGATACCCATACATCGGATCGATCGACCGAGCATCGATCCTCCCTCCGACGAAAGCATTCCCATCACTCTAATCTTCGCAGCGACTCGACGACCCGCCACCGATCCCGCTGATACTGAGATGCCCGATCATGACGACACTCCAATCGACTGGCGAGCAGAGTTCCTAGATTATCTCATCCGTGAAGAACTACCAAAAGATAAGTGGGCAGCGAGACGCCTGAAGAGACGCAGCGCCCACTACGTCATCATGAACGACGAACTTCACCGAGTAACCGCGAACAAGGTCCTCTTAAAGTGCATCCAGGGCGATGAAGTGCGACGAGTGATGGCTGAAACCCACGACGGAGCAGGAGGAAACCACTCGGGAGGCCGAGCTCTTGCCCTTAAGATTCGAAGCTTGGGATTCTTTTGGCCATCTATGAACACCGACTGCGAAGCATACGCCCGTCGGTGCGACAAATGCCAGCGTCACGCTCCGAGTATCCACAGTCCCACCGAGCTGTTGCGGACATCTGCCGCCTCTTATCCGTTCATGCGGTGGGGGATGGACATCATCGGGCCAATGCCGAACTCACGCCAACGTCGCTTCATCCTGGTCCTCACCGATTATTTCACTAAGTGGATTGAAGCTGAGGCCTTCTCTCGGGTGACGGACAAGGAAGTCCGCACCTTCGTCTGGAAAAACATCATCTGCCGCCATGGTTTACCATACGAGATCGTAACGGACAATGGCTCTCAGTTCATGTCCGGAAACTTCAAAGAGTTCTGCAGCAAGTGGAATATCCGCCTAAGCCCTTCGACTCCCCGCTACCCGCAGGGAAACGGACAGGCGGAATCCTCCAACAAGATTATCATCGATGGAATCAAGAAGCGACTCGACCTCAAGAAAGGCCATTGGGCCGACGAACTGGACGGCGTCCTCTGGTCGCACCGAACGACTCCTCGTGGTGCGACCAAATCCACCCCTTTCTCTCTTGCTTACGGGATGGAAGCAATGACCCCCGCCGAAGTTAACGTGACGAGTCTTCGACGCGCCAATATGCCTCAGTTTGTCGTACTTAACCAAGATATGCTCCTCGATGCCCTTGACGAACTCGAGGAGAAACGCGATCAGGCGCTTCTTCGGATCCAAAATTACCAGAACCAGATCGAGAGCTACTATAACAAGAAGGTAAAAGCGCGCCCTCTCGAGCTCGGTGACCTCGTCCTCCGAAAAGTTTTTGACAACACGAAGGAACTCAACGCTGGAAAGCTAGGGACCAACTGGGAGGGACCTTACAGAATCACTCGAGTCGTCAACCCCGGCGTTTACCGACTCGAGACTTCCCGCGGAGAGGCAGTCCCACGAGCTTGGAACTCAATGCATCTTCGTCGTTTCTACGAATAGAATCACCTCTCCCATCCCTCGAAGTGAATGATCAACAAGTCACTGTTCACTAAAAAAAAAAAAAAAAAACGAACTACGAAAGGCTTGATCCTCATCCGAGGTACGTAGGCATCCCTTCACGGGGTCCAGCCCCAACCAAAACAAAGTCCAATTTTTTGCAAAAGAATGACGAACAGTCACTTTCCTCCTAGTAAACGATGCCAGCCCCTTTCTCAGAGCGGAGCACGAGCACTCAACCCAAGTCAATCGACTGGGTCTTGATCAGACGCCAGTCGAAGGGAACAACAGCCTTGCGTCACCTATGCACTACGCATTGACCGGCTACCCAACGGAAATTTTAGACCGAGTCTAACGAAGAACGACGGTTTGACCGACCAATGGTTCTCTCGGTTACTGCACCGCGTCTCGAAACCGTTTCCTCGGCAATTCAATAGAACGATTAGAGTTTCTTTGTATTTACTTGAGCGACTACTTGTAAAAGTTTCGTTGGATAAGCAAAAATGCAAACGAACAACCATCTTTAATCTCTTGTTCTATCTGAAAAGGAGGGAACTCGCTGGCAAACGCGAGCAACCATCCGGACTAATCCATTTCTCGGTTACAGGCATGAGTGAAAGTGATTTATATATTTCTAAGTTAAGAGACTTACAGAAATATATGAGGAAACATTCAAGTCTAAAATAAAACCAAAGGCAATAATTCTTACAACAAAGGCCTTAGCCGAGAAATGGAAATAAGTCTTAAACAAACAAGGCCGAAAGGCCGGAAAACAGATACAACAAACATATAAGATCATCCCTCAGCAGGGGGGTCCTTCTTCTCAGGAACGTCCGAACCAGCGCCCTGGTCCTTCCTCGGAGGAGAAACGAGCCTGATCTCGCGGTTCAGATCCGAGAGACCCTCGCTCGCATCAGGGTCTGAAATCCCAAGGGACGACGTGTCAGAGATCGTGACAAGCTTCTCCGGGACACCGGCATCAGGCGCCTTCGGACCCGCTTCGGTTGCACTTCTATCGGGAACCAGAGCAGTCTCTTGGATAGGAAGAGTGGTGTCGGGACGAGCAGGGGACTTTACCGTGTCGAGGAGGTCCCTAATAAATCCGTCACTCGGAGATCGAAGCGCTTTCGCGGCCTCGGAATCGATCAGTTCAAGATTCGACCCATGTTTGTCAACCTTCTCGAGGATTTCATCGATCACGAACCGAGACTCCAACACCAAAGGAGATAAGATCAGATCCGAGTCCGGAATCACGCCCACCTCCAGACGAGCCGTCTCCCCATCATAGTACTTCGCCAAATCAGCGTACGTATCGATGGTCTCCTGCGGGATGTCTTTCCCCGATTCCCTCAAGGCCTCAAGGCAGTCTCGCATTCCGCGCGCTTGGCCGAGCATACACCGCGCGTCCTCGAAATCATCACGGCGCTTCTCCCGATCCTGGATATTCCTGAAGCGTCGGGAGCACTTTGCGGTCATCGCCGCCATCACACGGATTCGTTCGTGGGTGACCTCAAGCTTGCGAGATTGCCTCAGACGATCCATCTCCCTGGAATATTCCAAAGCCGCAGCGACCACCTCCTTCTCAAGGGTCGCGTTCTTGCCCCGCAACTCTGCGTTTCTCTTCTGCATCTCGGTTTTCTCTTCCTCCGCCTGCTTCACCAGATTCTGGGAGGACGCCAGTTCGGTCGCCATGATCTCCCTCTGCTCGTCAAGCTCCTTCCTCAACACCTCTTCCCGAGCAACCGCCTCGTCTTTTGCATGGACTGCATCCTTCAAAGCCCGGGTCGCGCGTTTATTGTTCCTTTCTGCTTGCGGATCATCTCGAACGCTCCTTTCAGCTCCTCGTCGTATTTCCCAACTAGGACGTTCCAGTCCCCGAGACTCTGCATAACGAACGGAAACAAGCAACGTCAGCAAACAAATGGGAAGAAAAAGAGTTGGGGTCAGAAACCCGATTTACCATGATGGAAGTACGAGAGGCAAAGTTGTATTCTTCCTTGAAGATCAAGTCCTTGACCGGCGGCAGCTCGCCCCGATCTCCCCTGAACTGACGGACCAAACGACCGCACTCCTACTCGTCATGCGCTAAAGGGACCTCGCGATCGTAGGAGAAGGAGACCTTGTCCGGACAACTCTTCTTCTTCTTCCTCTTCTTTTTTGAGACAACGACGGTCCCTTTTTGAGACCTGCTCGTCATTCAGCTCCTCAGAAAGAACCTCGAGGAATCACTTCTTCGGCTCTCTTCGCCTTCTTCTTCTTCTTATCCTTCTTTTTAGCCTTTGGCGAAGCCACCGGCGGATCTTCGTCGCGGCTGCCAGCAGGCTGCGATTCGGGAACCACCTCATCTTTAGAACCGCCACTCGGCTCCAGATCCTTGAGCTCGCCTTCTTCAACGGACGAGGATCGAATCGCGGAAAGGTCGCCCCTCGCCTTCTTCTTCTCCCTCTCCGATCCAGAGTGTCTTCCTGGAGAGCCGTCATCAACGTTCTCTTCCTCGGCGGTCGTGCCTTCCTCTTCGCGCTGCCTTTTTCTGTTGGTTTTCCTCACCAACTGAGCATCAGCGTCCGACTCGGTCGCGCTCGGATCTCCGAGATCAGGTGAACCCGCGGTATCGGGCTGCAGCTTCTTCGCGAAGCCGGCTGTCCTCCTAATCACCAGACTCAAATTCGGCAAAGCCCTCATCGCTCTTGCTCGATTTACTTCTCTTTGCTCGGCCGAATTGAACAAATTGAGTCTCTTCGTCTTCTTCGTGATAATGGGGATCATATCCGAACGCCAGACCTCTGTGACGGATAAAAGGGAAATCAGATTTTATTGCAAAATATGCATCGAGCAGAGGAAGTCGCAAAAGAAAGGACTTACGTTGGCTAATCCACCCAATCGATCGACGAATCCTCTGATAGGAGAACGAATCCCAATGATCCTGTTTCTGCGATGCGATCAGACGCGCGCTCTCCAAAAAGTCCTCCTCGTACTCTACGGTATTCGGAAGACCAACTGCAAAGAAAGATGAACAGGAGTTAGATTACGAGAAACGGAAAACGGAACTGACGGGTAGTCTATACCCATCTCTCGGGTCCATAATACACGATAGCCGGTCTTCAGCGGTTCTTCGAACGCAGCCCTGTCGGATTTGACGTAGAAATAGGACCGCTGCCAATTATTCGTCTTAACTGGGTAGCCGGTCACCACATTGTAATTGGGACGAATCTTCAACGAAATCAGCCCGCCCTTCATCTTCATCGACACTAGCTCCTCAAAAGCTCTCACATTTAGAGGAACACCGGCTTCCGCCCCAATAATCGTCAGTGCGACGGCCAGCCGCCACGCACCGTTCAAGAACTGACTAAGGGCGACTCCCCGGCGCATCGTAAACGCGGTGATGAGTCGAGGAATCGGAAACCATAGGTTGGTGTCGCCCTCGAAATACGATTCGTATACGCATTGGTACCCCTTCGGAGGAGACCAAGGCCGCTGGTCGCTCCTCGGAATTATAAACGTAACCCCCGCCGCGTCGCGAGCCCGCAGAAGTCTCGTCACCGACTCGACGGTTGATCTCGTCTTCACGACATCCCGCCAGTCCTGGCCTTCGACAACCGAAGGACGCACGCGCTCCCGATCAAGCGGAGGCTGTTTCTCGAAGATATTCCCCGGGTAAAAGCTTATTGGGATCATTTGATCGTCAGTATGATCGCGACCATCGTCGTCCCTCCGCGATTGCACCATCGATTCCGAGACCAGGACGCGCTGCGCGCGACTCAAGTTCTCCGTATCCATCATCGCTTCGCGATAAACCGCCTCTTGGCTTCCCTCGGAACTGCGGACCCTCTCTAAGTCATCACTGGATCCTGATGAAGCCGCGCGCCTCTTGCCTTTTTGTTCTCATGAAAGTTTCTTACTTGTCGACATACCGAGTAAGCGATAAAAACGAGAGCAGAAGAAAGAGAGAGAAGCGACTTAGGGAGAGAGAGAAAGTACCTGAAGACTGCGGAAGAATGAGAGATCTCAAGGCAGATCTCTTATTTATAGGGAAGGGGCGCGCGCTCAACGAGGCGCCATAATTAGCCCTAAACGGGCCTAAATGGGCCTCTAGACGGGCTCGCGCGTCGATTTCAAGCGCGACGTTTCGACTTCCTGGTCCAAAACCTAGCGACGCTTCGGCTTCCCGGTCCAAAACCTAGCGACGCTTCGGCTTCCCGATCCAAAACCCTAGCGACGTTTCGGCTTCCCGATTCAAAACCGGCGACGGTTCGACGTCACATCAAAAACCGAATATAATCGAATTCCCGGTTTAAAAGGATCGTTGCTCGGTACCAATTTCGACGATTTATACCAAACAGCAGAGGTTCGACCATTCGCAACGGCGGACAAGGGTTTCCTTTCGCCAAACGATTTCTGAAGGAACCATCGAAGTCAGCAACAAGCCTCCCGTTCTTCGAGCCCCCACTACAAGAAATATGAGTATTAGTAGCAGTTCGCGGTAGCACGAATTCACCAACTGCTACCAAAAGTATCAAATCCGGATCACAACTCTATCATAGCACTAAATTTGTGGTAAGATAGAATTTCATTAAGTGGGAAGACAAAAATCACTAGTATTGCTGAAAAATCATTTGGGAGGCATAATACTTAGCCAAAATTTACTTTTTCCGCCGCTTACAAAAAATATTTCAATTCCTCTTTACAAAAAAAAAGAAAATCATTAAAAACACTCATGTGTTTTGTCGTAACATTCATCCCTCTTCTCTTTCTTTCTTCTCCTGCATTAAGAAATCAAATTTCTTTCTCTGATTAGGGTTTCGTTCTTCAACTTCCACAAAACAAAGTTGTTTCCTAACCTACTCTTTGCTTGGATTGATTGAAACACCAATGCTACGGTGTTGCCACTGGAGATCTCCGCCGTCCCTCGCCGCTGGTAGGATGCCTCATCACTACCAATACCTCAATCTCATTCTCCCTTCTCCGGTGGTGGCTTCAGTTCGAGCTCAATCAATGGAAACTTCAATCCCGAGTTACTATTACCTCAGAGAGGAAGAGAAGACGTAGGCTGGTGGTTATTTGTGGAACGTGACGGCGTATCACGACGGTCCCAGTCGTCGCCCATCTCAACCTCGTCTCCTTCAGTTTCTTATCTCTGTCGTAATCTCTCTTTCTCTGTTTTGATATGATTCATCGATAACTTTAGGGTTTGTGTTCCTAAAGTTATCGTCTTTTTGGATTCTCAGGAAAGATGATAGAGTAAAGTCTAAGCTTCATGAGCATGCTCTTGGTATGCAGAGGAAAGATTGGCTCTCTCTTGTTGCTGTCCATAGTCACTGGTGGTTGCTCTCTGTTTCTCTTTACTTTGGCGCTCGCCTTAATAGTAACGGAAGGTATCCATTCTTCTCTTTTAAATTTTGAAGAATTTTGGTTGTGCAGTAACGGAAGTTGGAGATTTGCGGACCACATACAATAATCCAGTTTATTTTCATGACCCAGGGAAACCTTTTTTACAGGAAATTAAGTTCCCAACATCTGTCTTGCATCTGTGCCAGGTACATTATTTTCATTTTCAGTAAGTTCAAGGTCTTTCTATCTGCTTATTAGATGATACTGTTTTGTTCTCTTCCATTGTTATTTGTGCATAGTTGATGGTCAAGGAGCAACAGAGTCTGCTTAACATGATTACAGTTCTCCCTAACTCCACCACGTCTCTGAAGAAGAGGATAGAAGATGAAGAAGACCGAATTAAGCGGGATCTGAAGAAGCTGTGGTGTGGAGATGGCAGAGGAAGCTAGCGGTGGTGGAGGTAGAGCCAGCAAGAAGAAGAAGAGAAAGGTGGTCCTGATTGATGCACTTAATGTTCATAGACATCTTGTGATGTATTTTCTCAGAGCTGTATGCAAGGGTTGATCATAGACAAAGAGAAGAACAACATCTCAGTTTCTCAGAGAAAGGTTAAAAAATCTCAGTTTATCAGAAAATGGTAGAACAAAGAGTTCAAAGTTGCAGACCAGCGCAAGCAAAGCGTCTCTCACCGTTACCGCAAGTAGCACTAAGCTTTACACGAGGCTCGACTCTTGTCTCGTGATTCCTCCTCCCCGCCTCCCCCCCCCCCTTCCCATTTCAATGGATGAGTTTCAGCTGGTAAGTAGTTTTATTCTGCAACCTCAAAGAACAAGCTTGTAGAGCTGTGATCTGCTGGAGATAGTGTTTACTGAATCATTTGCCTCTGGCCTTCTTATGCTCTCTCTTACTCTCTGTCTCTGTACTCTGTGTTTTGAATTTGATTTTTTGTCGTTCTTGTTTTTGTTGACATTAGATGGATTTGGAGTCTAGCGAGAGAGAAGAGAAGATGGAGTTGGTTCAAAGATGAGGGATGAGAGATAGATGGTCCTAGTGTTTGGTGATGGAACTTAGAATTGTTTATACAGAGAGGAAGGGTTTAAAACCTTAAAGCTCAAGGTTGGCAAGAACCTTAAGGCCGGCTTAGAAGTTCTCCATAGAGTTGGTTCAGAGATGAGGGATGAGAGATAGATGGTCCTAGTGTTTGGTGATGGAACTTAGAATTGTTTATACAGAGAAGAAGGGTTTAAAACCTTAAAGCTCAAGGTTGGGAAGAACCTTAAGGCTGGCTTAGAAGTTCTCCAGGCTATACGTGCAGTCCACCTTACTTGGCAAAAACTTATGTTGTTAGTTTAAGGCTTATATGATGTTAGTGTAAGACTTGCAAATATTATATGAAAAAATGTCTGTTTTATGAACTTAGTGCAATATATATATATATATATATATATATATATTTTAGTTATAAATCAATTTGCAGTTTATAATTTATGCAATGTATTTTTACTAATGAAGAGGAGAATGATTAACAAAAAGAATGATATTTTAAAAGGTTAAGCTTAAATATTTGATTTGAAAATATTTTTTTTATGATTGCTCAGAAATTTTAAAATTTAATCAAATAAAAAGTTATGTTTAAAAATTCAATTATCATTTATATTTATAAAATACATATTTAAATAAATTAAAAATATATATAATTATAGACTTTTAGATTAAATTTAAGATTTTAAATTAAAAAATGAAAATAGAATTTTAAGATTTTTAGTTATATTTTATGATACATGATTAATTTGGGGTATGATATATGCATAGTGTTATGGATTGAGGTTTAGAATCAATATTTGGAAGTAAATTTATAAAAATATTAAAATTTTTATTTGAATAAGATTTGAGATTAAAACAAAAAAAATATTTTAAGTTTTAAGGATTGTTTCTAAAGTTTAGGTTTCAGGGTTAAACCCTAACCCCTAAACATAAATTTTAAAACTTCAATGTTTTTATATTCAAACTCTAATCTTATATCTAAACTCAAAATTTAACCATTAAGAAAATAGTCTAAAATTTATATTCTAAATCCAAACACTAAATCTTAAATCTACACCCTAAATATAATACCCTAAACCCCAAACTTCAACCTCACACCAAAATCATAAATCTAATATTTTCAAATTTATAATATAAACTAAATCTTAAACTCCAACTATATTTTTAAACTTAAACCATATACTTAAAATTTAAAATCTTAACCCTAAACTCTACACCACATATCTCAAAACATATATTCCAAACCCTAAACACTCATTAATCAATTTGTTAATTTTATATCATTTGTTTTATTCAACTTAAAATTGCTTATAAATGAAACCTAATCATTTTGCTAATCTTATATCATTAGTTTTATAAAACGTAAATGAATAAATTAATGTTATATAAGAAGTTAGCCAAAAATATAATTATAATTACTAAAATAACTATTCAATGAAATAAACAGTTTTAATTAATTGATTAATCTTAGCCATAGATTGACTTTCATCGAATGGTCAGAAATGGAACTTTTGGTTATCCTAGTGCTTCTCTCTTATTGGTCAATTTGTTTCTCTCTCACCAATCAGAAATGACTACAAGGATTGTCTTCTTCTTCACGATTCACATATCTCCCTCTCGTATCTTTCTTCTGTCTTCCTCTAACTCTAATCTTCACAGATCTCTCACTCTCTCCTTTCCCTTTCTCGTTCGTCTTCTTCCTTTCTCTGTATTTTGAATTTGATTTCCGTTTGTTCCTCAAAAGCTGTGATCTTTTGCATCTCCGCCTCCGGGTATTTTGACACTTAACCATCTCTTTAGGCTTAATACACATAAAGTTTTGATTTTTTTGTTTCTCCTCCATCTGGGTATTTATACACTTAACGATCTCCTTATGGTTTATTTATCACAAAGCGTTGATTTTTTTGCCTATCCTTCATCTGGGTTTGTCAGCAATTAAGTAACTTGGGATAGAGTTTATAAGATTTTTCTTCTCCCATTGTAAAATTAATCTGACTTTGCTGTGTGATTTGAAATCTGGGTTTCAGGGATAAGCAGAAGATGAAAAACATCAGGAGACAAAGAAAAGACAGAAGAGGCGAAGACAAAGGAATAAGAAGGCGAACAAGGCATAGGAGCTTGAAGGAGGAGGAGGAGGTAAGGCGAAGTCTCTGTAGTGATGGATATGGCGGCTATGCGACCATGAAAGGAGGACAGAGTAGCGGCTTATTCATAGATAGAAGTTGTGCGGCGGAGGCAGATCGGGGGAGGCGGTGGTGCAAAGGAGTTAGGGTTTTTTTAGATTTTGTTTTTAAACCCGGTTTGTATGTAAACCGGTTTAATTTGTAAACCGAAAATATTTGTAACATGTGGTTTAATTTATAAACAGAAATCAGTTGTATACCGAATTTTAATATAAACCGGTTTCATTTGTATATCGAAATTAGTTTTGAACCATTTTTAATATTAAACCAAATTCAAAATTAATAATAATAATCAATTTTATTTTTATTTTTTTCAGGAATAATTATGAATTTTAGTTTTAATCTTCGTAGCATTGAAAATATGTTATTATAAATTACATTATTACAAAATAAAAATGCCATAGAAAATAATGTAATAGCCAAAATAAGCTGCTATTAAAACAGCTTAATATAGTACATAATAAATGCTACAATATATCTATTTTCTATAGCACACAAAAATACGCTATGATATGGGGGGGTCTACCATAGCTGCGGCTGTCAGAGCGTTTACAAAAACGCTACGAAAACCCTATGGTAGCGTTTTTCGTGTGCTACTAATACCAATTTTTCTTGTAGTGCCCAAAACAACTAGTTCATGACGATCGTTTACTCGATTCGACAATGAACTAGGGGGGGACTTATTGTTGGGGATGGATTGTCACCACCCACAAGGCCCAGCGAACAGGAGGCCCATTACTATCGACGAGAGGACGGTCGACTCGGAGCCGGCTCATGACGAGCCCCGGCTCGGCTCGTGACCGCTTTAGCTAGAGGACGAGTAGCCGAAGAGAGCGACCAAACGGCTCGTGCCGAACAGTCATTGCAATTGGGCTTGCACATCAAAAGGCCCATAACCAAAGGGGGACGAATTAGGTCAAGACTAACTGACCTAAGGGACTATATAAGGAGTTGAGGACAGGAAGGAAGGGGATGACCATTGAGACACACGGACTTGCGGCTAGATTAGGGTTTCCATTACTCTCTTTGTATCTCGCCGTTCTCCTTTGTATTTCCGGCTAGGCGCCTACCGAATACCGGCTAGCCGGTTTTCCTACTCTTGTACCCTCGTTATTCCGACTCTAGTAAAACGTCTCTGTTCATCCCACTCTTGAGTTCTTTTACTTTCTATTGACCAAACTCCCCTCGAACAACGATTTAAGAAGCTTTATTTTGAACCACTAATCAGTGGAGAATAACCAGGAAGTTGAATAAATCTCATAGGAGTTGTGAGTAAGAAGATATCCCACTTTCTATCCAGATGAGTCCAGATTAGCCTGTTCGGACATATGGTGTGGGAACCAAAATTCGCACTGTAGATTTTAGTTAAGTTAAAACGTAGGAAAACTAAGTTGACCTAGTTTTCCCCGAGGATCCCGGCTATCTGCTGGGCCACGCACGACAAAGTTAATACGAGTCTAGTTTGGGAATATATGCGTAAAATAAAGAGAGCAAAAAGAAAGAATCTTATTTCCGAATCTGCGGAGAGCGTTGGACAACAGGTCGAGATCTCGGCCGCAAGAGCTGTCGATCGTCGCTAGTCTCGAAACCTAGATCTAACCTAGTTGAGTCGCAGCTCGCTAAAAAAGGAAATAAAAGCCTAAGTTCTAAGTTGCTCTGGGGTGGTTTCTTTCTTCTGATTTCGGATCTCCCCCTTCCTCTGCTCCTAGCTTTGCTTATATACTCCCATATGACGGTCTATTCTTGATGGGCTGAGTCCGCCGCGGGCTGGACTTTTTCCATTTTCGTCGGCTTTCGCGTTTATCGGGAAAGTTGACATTTATCTTTTCGGAAAGTTGACATTTATCTTTTCGGAAGTTTAACATTTATCTTGTCATGCGAAGATAATTGTAAACCGTCGTATCTATCCTTTTAGAAAATCGTAAACGGGTTGTTCGATCGGGTTTGGTCCCTTTCGGGGCCGTCTTACGGTCTTCCGCTGTTTTCTACGATTTTCTTTGAAAGAATGCTCCTACTTGGATGTCGAGTCTTTCGGAAGATCTTCGATCCATTGCTGAGGCACATGGTGTTTTTAAGATAACCATCACCGTTTTATATGAAGTCTTCCTGTCCGTTGACGTCTTACGGGTTCTTTGGAATCTTGGAGCAGGAAAAGGAGTTTTGTTTGCGGGATCTCGGAAAGTCGCAAAACACGGATTTCTGGCGACCCGGAGGCCTAGAACTTATGCACGAAGACTAGCCGTCCGATGTCCCGAGCCAGCACGGGGCTAGCCGCCAGGCGACCACGATCAGCACGGGCTCTAGCCGCCGCCGGCCACGGCCAGCACGGGGCTAGCCGCCCTGCGGCCACGGCCAGCACGGGGCTAGCCGCCCGGCGACCACGATCAGCACGGGCGCTAGCTGCCGGCGGCCACGGCCAGCACGGGGCTAGCCGCCCGGCGGCCACGGCCATGTCCGGAGTTGGCTGCTCGGTTCCTTCGGCTTGTGCGTGTTTTTTGCGTTTTTAGTTTTTTCGTAGGTTTTTCCTTGTGTAGAAAATGTTTCTAGCAGTTGATTTCGAGATGATTAATCTCGAACTCAATATTTTCCCGAGGTTTCTCGATTAACAAATAGTCTCTCGAGGTTGCTCTAACATTTTTCATGTTTTTCTGAGACTTTCGGACATCGATTTCGTCTTGACCGATTTTGACCCCAACAGTTAGCCCCCCAGCTAGCTAGGAGCCGTAGGGTTTGTAGGTCCTAGCTTGCGGTATGGTTTGTGAGGAAAGTATGGAGACGAAATCGTGTCGAAGGTCGGGGTGAATAGTAAAATCTTTGCCTATAAAGACTTGTGAATATTTTACCATTCTTACTTCACCCAAGAATCTCAAGTTAATCTCTCTCTTGCAAATTCTCTCTCTTCTTTTAAGAAAAGAATGACTTCAAGATCAAAATCCTCGAGGAGGCAGTCTCACTCGTCTTCGGATAGTTTTCATGCCGAGGAAGAAGTTCTGAAGCCCGAGGTTTCAGAGATCAACAGGAACGCGTACTGCGACGCTGTCTTTGGTTCTGATGCTCCCCTTCCCGTGATCCCGATTCCCCGGCGACCTCTGAGGACGCGTAAGGGAATCGACTCACCGAGCGAAGTATCCCCTGACTATCTCGGAATTCTTCGAGAGTTTTATGAGGTTCCGAAGGGAGTCGTGTTTTGCATTCCCCGTGGGAATGAGAGTTCGGAGCATCCTCCGGAAGGTTACTTTACTTGTTACGAGGCGTTCTTGACGCAATGCCGACTGTGGTTCCCAATCCATGGGGTCATTGTTCAGGCCCTCGACCGTTTCGGAATCGCATTCAGCCAGCTGAACGTGTCAGCTTTGGAGAGCTGGCTTGGCGTTGTGATTTTGAGTTACGAGTTAGGGATAGACCTTAGCCCTGCCGATTTTGAAGGGTTATGGAACTCCAAGGCGACAAGCATCAATGGAGTATACTCCATGAAGGCGAGGACCAATTTTTCGGTAATCCATGGAGTTACCTCGCACGCCAAGGATCATCTTGATCGTTTCTTTTTTGTGAGGATAGATGGAGAGTCTGTCGAGGAAGGCTTTCTCCACCTATTCCCAACGGACTGGTTATACCAGCGAGGTAAGATTGTCGCATCCCCTTTCTTAGAATCCGAAAGGCGAGTACTCAACGTGCGTTTGTTTTTTTTTTTTTTTTTTTGGTTCAGAGAACAGGTGTCTCGCGCATGTTCCTTCCGATCTTTCGATCAAGAGGGACATTTTTAGGTCGAGGCCTTGTTCCTGGAACTCTTTCACTCTCGACCGGATTCGAGGGGCAGTCGCGCTTCACCGATCGCGAGGCGGTACGCGGCCCTGTGTCAACGATAGATCCTACGTTTTTGCCCCTTCAAGGCAGAGGCGGAGACCTCGTAAGGACAAAGGGATCGCTTTTGAGACCTCGTCGGGAGATGGCGCGCCGCCGAGATACGATCCTGGCTTTACCTCAGGGAATCAAGATGTTCCTCCCCCGGGTGACTTCTTTGATGAACTCCCTCCGGCGTTTTCCCGTGACGAGTCTTTGGACAACGAGGAGAGGGACAAGGTGACTGCGGAGGGTGCTCGCTTGGTCAACGAGGTTTGTTTTTGAAACTTGAGTAAAACCCCTTTTCTTTTTATTTGACCTCGGGTTCTTGGCAGGCCGTGAGAGTGTGGAATGCATCGATCGATGGTAGTTTCCGTACTGCCCGGCTGGCCCGTTTCAAAGCGGAGGAGACGGAAAGGGAATTCGCTAAGTATCGGTTGGAGGTGGAGGAGCAAAAATGCCGGCAAGCCAAGGTCCAGGCTCGAGCCCTCGTTCGCGCGGAAAGGAGCGGACGGAGAAGAGCTGCCGCCGAGCTGAACCGAAGGGCCGAAATTTTTTCTACCCAGTTCGAAGCGTACAAAGAGGCTCAGGACTTTGTAGGCGATTTTTGCGAGTGTCGTGGTTCGGTCGGTACTCTTCACAAGGTGCAGCGTGAGGACTTCTCTCTTTCCGGCGAACTTGCCACGATGGACGGCTCGATGAGAATATGTGCTAAAGCCGAATCCTTTGTTCCTCCGATCGAAGAGAGAATTCGAGAATTGTGGAATCCTATCCAAGTCTCGGAAGATACGGCGGATGTAGGCGAGGGTTCGAACGTAGGCGACGAGGGTGAAGAGGTCGACCAGCCCGACTCCTCGTTCGGAATATCTCTAACCGACTGTTATGCATTCGACTATAATTTGTGATAGGCCAAGTGTTGCCGTTTGTATGTATGTGTTGCGACCCTTAGGAGGTCGCGTGGCTTTGTATTTTCCGGGATCGGCCGTTGGTGGCTTTCGAATCCCTGTTATAAATGCTTTTTATGAATTATGCGTCTTGATTTTTACTTTCGTCAAGTGTAGAGGGTTTGAATACGCGTAGTCACTTCGCATTCAATCTCTTTTTTTTTGTCGCTAGATCCGTAGGTTACTTTGTAGCGAACGTTAGGTTTGTAAGCGATAAGAGGCAAATTTTGGGATCTCGTATTCTGGATACTTATGCCTATGAGATGTCTTAGATACCAGCAAGGCTGGGTTTAGGGCATGACCTAGGTCTACTTTCGGACTGAAGCTGTGCGATGACAAATCGCCTTTCGTTTCGCGTGTTTGCGATTTCGACCTGACTCGTACCGTTTTAGAATCTGCGAAGTGCTTATCGGCTTATATGATTCGTTTGGATACGAGTCGAGCTACTTCCTTTACGAAGAGCTAACCAAAATTTGGATTTTTTGTATAGCGCGCTATGGTATCCTTGTCGGATGCAAGAGGACTTCGTTAGAAGCCAGACTACGAATTTGATTGAGTGAAACGTTTCTGTGTTTTTCCGTCGGGGCCAATCGACGGAAATGAATTTTATAGTCGCGGCAGACTGTTTGATAGAGTTTTGTTTTTTTTTTAAAGTCACGATGGACTGTTTGGAGGAGAATGGAGAATCAAGGCCTTTCGAGAACTAACGACGTCTCGCGTTCCTCAAAGATATGATTTTCGTTATCCGTAATATTTATGCGTTGAGTAAGCATTTGAATTAAAAAACTTTATAAGGTAGAGTACATGTGAAAAGTATTTTTGCGGGAGTACAAGGATGTTTGTTCCCATCTCCCCCCCCCTTTTTGGTGAGGGGATAGCTGAACTCGTCGGGTTGCGACGAGCTGCCTACGTACCTCTTGCGAGGATCAAGCCATCTCGTAGTTCTGTTCCTGTCGCGGTTGCTACTACTCGACGATTTCCGGCGCCTTGACTGTTTCGGCTAAGTCGGCGGTCGCGTTGGGAGTTAGGTCATCCGTTTTCTCGGCGATGGACTCGAGGATTTTCCCGCTGTCCTGAGTCGTGGCCTGTTCGGACAAATCCGAGTTGTTTTTTGCTGAGTTCTCGGAGATACTCAGGTTCTTCTTGGTTCGCTTTGGGTTAGCTACTGGGGCGTTCTGATTGCTGCGAAGTTTATGTTCGGCTAGGAAGCAGAGTCGCGACTGTTTTTGGCTTCCCCAGATTACCGCCGTTCCAGTTGGTGTTGGAAACTTGACGCCGAGGTGGTAAGTGGACGGGACTGCCTTCATGGCGTTTATCCAAGGAGTTCCCATTATGGCGTTATAGATAGCCGGGTTATCCACTACCGCGAATTCGACGACCTTTGTGACTTCTTTAGCCATGACCGGGAGTCTGATTTTTCCGAGGGTCATGGACGTGACGCCCGAGAATCCAGTCAATGGTCTTGGTTCTGGGATGACTTCTCCGAGGGGTATGTTCATCCTCTGCAGAGTGTCGCGGAACATGATATTGACCGTGCTTCCTGTGTCGATGAGGATGCGGCCGACTTCGAGATCCTGAATCACCAAGTCGATGACCAGAGGATCGTAGTGGGGTTTATCGAGTCCGGTCGTATCCTATTCCTCGAAGGTGATTGCGTGATTGGGAACGTCGTCCTCTGGACACCATCCGGGGCTTATCTCGGCCTTCCGTCCGTAGGCTTTGATTGACGAAACGGAGTCCTGGTAAAAATGCGATCCTCCGATGACCATGTTGATCCTTTGGCGGTTGTTGTTGTTTCCTTCGCCGTCTTGTCTCCGTTCGTGTTTTTCGCCCGATTGAGTTCCAGGAGCGTTATTCTCGGGATTGGCTCCGTCGGTCTTTGGAGGACGGTCAGAATCTCGGATCAGGTCTTTCATGCTCTTGACCGTTGCTAGTTTGCCGTCAAGCAGCTTCATAATGAGTCTAGCGCCGAGGACTTTGCAGTTGGCGGTGGAGTGACCTCTCGTCTGATGGAACTCGCAGCTGGAATTGTCCTTGTACGAGTTCCGCGTCCAAGTGGTTCCGGCGGTCCTTCCTTGTTCGGAATTGACGGCATAGTTATGCTCGCCTTGGACGTCTTCCCCTTCGTGATGGACGTACTTGTCGTTACGAGAGGTTTTCTTCTTGCCGGATGCTTTCGGCGGTCCATGCTTTTGCGCTAGGATTTTCATCTCTTCTTCCATGATGATGAAATCCGTTGCCTTGTGGAGAGTGTCCTGGATGGTGCGTGGCCTTTCCAGAGAAATCCACTTCCGGAATTTCGATTTGTACCAGAGGTTTTTCCTCAGGGCGTCGATGGCGACTTTGTCGCTGAGGCCTGTTACCCTGGACATCACGAGTTTGAACCTCCTTATGTAGTCGCGGAGCGGTTCGTCTTCCTTTTGAATTAGACTCCAAAGGTCTACGTCGGAAGTTTCCCTGTCCATGAACATGGAGAATTGCTTTAGAAAAGCCGAAGCAAGCTGGCGGAAACTTCCGATGGAGTTTCTTTTCAAGTGTGAGAACCACTCGAGCGCAACACCTCTGAGGATCTCGACGAATAGGAGACAGCAGCCGATGTCCTTTTCCCGCTCCGGAAGTTTAGACCTTGCCATCGCAATCTGGAAAGACTGCAGATGTGCCTTTGGATCTGTGGTTCCATCGTAGGTGGGAAGCTTTATTTTCCCAGGATCTGAGACTCGTGCGCCCGTGATTCGAGAGGTGAACGGAGTTTTTCTCGATTCCTCGAGGAGCAGGTCGATCTCGGGGGCAGTGCTGGTCGCGTGGTGAATCTGCGATTTTACCGCTTTCACCTCGGCTGCAGTTTTGGCGATGTACTCGCGCAAATCGTGGATTTCGTTGGCGCCGTTCGCGCTCCTTTGTCTACGTTGGCTGCGATAGGCCCGAGTCTGGTCCTCAGCCAACCTTTCTTGCTCTGACCAGTAGAGGTCTTCTTCCTCTTCTGTCATGGGTTTTTCGAAGGCTGCCGCCAGTCGAGCTAACTGACTTCGAGTCCTTCTGTGGTGGAGGTCGGCGTCTTCGTCGGACGGGTCCGATTGATCGCTGATACCCAGATTGATTCTTTCGACGTCGTCTCCTTCGTTGTCCCTTGCGGGAGGTAGAAGGTTGCCCGTCGTTTTTTTCTGCCCCGTCGGAGTGGTATCGTCAGGGAGGAGTTCCGGGGATTTTCTCGGGGCATCTTTTTCTTGGTCTCCGGAAGTTCCGAAGTCGAGCCTCCTGACACGCCTCACCTTGGTGGATCCGCGCTGGAGTTTGTTTTTCGCTGTTAAGGTGTTGACCTGTTTAGCGAGTGAAGCCATTAGTTTCTCTTGTTCTTCCGACCGTTTCTGGGCGGTGGCGAACAGTTCTTTCACCTGGTCCAGCATCGCGGTGTTTGCCTCGGCAGTGACCGTCGATACGTTTCCGTCAGGAGTCTTCTCAGCGTTGACATCGACGGCTGGTCCGTCGTGTGTTTGCTTGTCTTTTTCCGCGTCAGCAGACATGCTTAACTGGGCGTGCGTAGTTGCGAGAAAGATAAATCCGTGAATCCCCCTCCTTCTAGCGCCAAACTGTGGGAACCGAAATTCGCACTGTCGATTTTAGTTAAGTTAAAACGTAGGAAAACTAAGTTGACCTAGTTTTCCCCGAGGATCCCGGCTATCTGCTGGGCCACGCACGACAAAGTTAATACGAGTCTAGTTTGGGAATAAATGCGTAAAATAAAGAGAGCAAAAATAAAGAATCTTATTTCCGAATCTGCGGAGAGCGTTGGACAACAGGTCGAGATCTCGGCCGCAAGAGCTGTCGATCGTCGCTAGTCTCGAAACCTAGATCTAACCTAGTTGAGTAGCAGCTCGCTAAAAAAGGAAATAAAAGCCTAAGTTCTAAGTTGCTCTGGGGTGGTTTCTTTCTTCTGATTTCGGATCTCCCCCTTCCTCTGCTCCTAGCTTTGCTTATATACTCCCATATGACGGTCTATTCTTGATGGGCTGAGTCCGCCGCGGGCTGGACTTTTTCCATTTTCGTCGGCTTTCGCGTTTATCGGGAAAGTTGACATTTATCTTTTCGGAAAGTTGACATTTATCTTTTCGGAAGTTTAACATTTATCTTGTCATGCGAAGATAATTGTAAACCGTCGTATCTATCCTTTTAGAAAATCGTAAACGGGTTGTTCGATCGGGTTTGGTCCCTTTCGGGCCGTCTTCCGGTCTTCCGCTGTTTTCTACGATTTTCTTTGAAAGAATGCTCCTACTTGGATGTCGAGTCTTTCGGAAGATCTTCGATCCATTGCTGAGGCACATGGTGTTTTTAAGATAACCATCACTGTTTTATACGAAGTCTTCCTGTCCGTTGACGTCTTAAGGGTTCTTTGGAATCTTGGAGCAGGAAAAGGAGTTTTGTTTGCGGGATCTCGGAAAGTCGCAAAACACGGATTTCTGGCGACCCGGAGGCCTAGAACTTATGCACGAAGACTAGCCGTTCGATGTCCCAAGCCAGCACGGGGCTAGCCGCCCGGCGACAACGACCAACACGGGCGCTAGCCGCCGGCGGCCAAGGCCAGCACAGGCGCTAGCCGCCGGCGGCCACGGCCAGCACGGGGCTAGCCGCCCGGCGGCCACGGCCAGCACGGGCGCTAGCCGCCGGCGGCCACGGCCAGCACGGGGCTAGCCGCCGGCGGCCACGGCCAGCACGGGGCTAGCCGCCCGGCGGCCACGGCCATCACGGGTGCTAGCCGTCGGCGGCCACGGCCAGCACGGGGCTAGCCGCCCGGCGGCCACGGCTAGCACGGGCGCTAGCCGCCGGCGGCCACGGCCAGCACGGGGCTAGCCGCCGGCGGCCACGGCCAGCACGGGGCTAGCCGCCCGGCGGCCACGGCCACGTCCGGAGTTGGCTGCTCGGTTCCTTTGGCGTGTGCGTGTTTTTGGCGTTTTTAGTTTTTTTCGTAGGTTTTTCCTTGTGTAGAAAATGTTTCTAGCAGTTGATTTCGAGATGATTAATCTCGAACTCAATATTTTCCCGAGGTTTCTCGATTAACAAATAGTCTCTCGAGGTTGCTCTAACATTTTTCATGTTTTTCCGAGACTTTCGGACATCGATTTCGTCTTGACCGATTTTGACCCCAACATATGGCAATATCTTCATGATTCTTATCAAACCAGGATGAACCACGATCTAAGAAGCTTTATTTGGAACCACTAATCAGTGGAGAATAACCAGGAAGTTGAATAAATCTCATAGGAGTTGTGAGTAAGAAGATATCCCACTTTCTATCCAGGTGATTCCAGATTAGCCTGCTCTGACATATGGCAATATCTTCATGATTCTTATCAAACCAGGATGAACCAATATGTAAGAAGCTTTATTGGGAACCACTAATCAGTGGAGAATAACCAGGAAGTTGAATAAATCTCATAGGAGTTATGATTAAGAATATATCCCACTTTCTATCCAGATGATTCCAGATTAGCCTGTTGGGACATATGTCAATATCTTCAAGATTCTTATCAAACCAGGACGAACAACGATCTAAGAAGCTTTATTTGGAACCACTAATCAGTGGAGAATAACCAGGAAGTTGAATAAATCTCATCGGAGTTGTGAGTAAGAAGATATCCCACTTTCTATCCAGATGATTCCAGATTAGCCTGTTTGGACGTATGGTAATATCTTCATGATTCTTATCAAACCCGGATGAACCACCATCTAAGAAGCTTTATTTGGAACCAATAATCAGTGGAGAATAACCATGAAGTTGAATAAATCTCATAAGTGTTGTGAGTAACAAGATATCCCACATTCTATCTAGATGATTCAGAATTAGCCTGTTCGGACATATGCAATTATCTTCATGATTCTTATCAAACCAGGATGAACCACGATCTAAGAAGCTTTATTTGGAACCACTAATCAGTGGAGAATAACCAGGAAGTTGAATAAATCTCATAGGAGTTGTGAGTAAGAAGATATCCCACTTTCTATCCAGATGATTCCAGATTAGCCTGTTCGAATGTATGGCAATATCTTCATGATTCCTATCAAACCAGGATAAACCATGATCTAAGAAGCTTTTTTGGAACCACTAATCAGTGGAGAATAACCAGGAAGTTGAATAAATCTCATAAGTGTTGTTAGTAAGAAGATATCCCACCTTCTATCCAGATGATTCCAGATTAGCATGTTCGGATATATGCCATTATCTTCATGATTCTTATCAAACCAGGATGAACCAATATGTAAGAAGCTTGATTGGGAACCATTAATCAGTGGAGAATAACCAGGAAGTTGAATAAATCTCATAGGAGTTGTGAGTAAGAAGATATCCCACTTTCTATCCAGATGATTACAGATTAGCCTGTTCGAACATATGCCATTATCTTCATGATTCTTATCAAACCAGGATGAACCAATATGTAAGAAGCTTGATTGGGAACCACTAATCAGTGGAGAATAACCAGGAAGTTGAATAAATCTCATAGGAGTTGTGAGTAAGAAGATATCTCACTTTCTATCCAGATGATTCCAGATTAGCCTGTTCGGACATATAGCAATATCTTCATGATTATTATCAAACCAGGATGAACTACGATCTAAGAAGCTCTATTTGGAACCACTAATAGGTGGAGAATAACCAGGAAGTTGAATAAATTTCATAAGTGTTGTGAGTAAGAAGATATCCTACCTTCTATCCAGATTATTCCAGATTAGCATGTTCGGACATATGCCATTATCTTCATGATTCCTATCAAACCAGGATGAACCAATATGTAAGAAGCTTGATTGGGAACCACTAATCAGTGGAGAATAACCAGGAAGTTGAATAAATCTCATAGGAGTTGTGAGTAAGAAGATATCCCACTTTCTATCCAGATGATTCCAGATTAGCCTGTTCGGACATATGGCAATATCTTAATGATTCTTATCAAACCAGGATGAACCACGATCTAAGAAGCTTTATTTGGAACCACTAATCAGTGGAGAATAACCAGGAAGTTGAATAAATTTCATAAGTGTTGTGAGCAAGAAGATATCCCACCTTCTATCCAGATGATTCCAGATTAGTCTGTTCGGACATATGCCATTATCTTCATGATTCTTATCAAACCAGGATGAACCACGATCTAAGAAGCTTAATTTGGAACCACTACTCAGTGGAGAATAACCAGGAAGTTAAATAAATCTCATAGGGGTTGTGAGTAAGAAGATATCCCACTTTCTATCCAGATGATTCTAGATTAGCCTGTTCGGACGTATGGCAATATCTTCATGATACTTATCAAGCCAGGATAAACCACTATCTAAGAAGCTTTATTTGGAACCACTAATCAGTGGAGAATAACCAGGAAGTTGAATAAATCTCATAAGTGTTGTGAGTAAGAAGATATCCCACCTTCTATCTACATGATTCCAGATTAGCCTGTCCGGACATATGTCATTATCTTCATGATTCTTATCAAACCAGGATGAACCAATATGTAAGAAGCTTGATTGGGAACCACTTATCAGTGGAGAATAACCAGGAAGTTGAATAAATCTCATAGGAGTTGTGAGTAAGAAGATATCCCACTTTCTATCCAGGTGATTCCAGATTAGCCTGTTCGGACATATGGCAATATCCTCATGATTCTTATCAAACCAGGATGAACGACGATCTAAGAAGCTTTATTTGGAACCACTAATCAGTGGAGAATAACCAGGAAGTTGAATAATACTCATAAGTGTTGTGAGCAAGAAGATATCCCACCTTCTATCCAGATGATTCCAGATTAGCCTGTTCGGACATATGCCATTATCTTCATGATTCTTATCAAACTAGGATGAACCACGATCTAAGAAGCTTTATTTTGAACCACTAATAAGTGTAGAATAACCAGAAAGTTGAATAAATCACATAGGAGTTGTGAGTAAGAAGATATCTCACTTTCTATCCAGATGATTCCAGATTAGCCTGTTCGGACATATGCCAATATCTTCATGATTCTTATCAAACCAGGATGAACCACGATCTAAGAAGCTTTATTTTGAACCACTAATCAGTGGAGAATAACCAGGAAGTTGAATAAATCTCATAGGAGTTGTGAGTAAGAAGATATCCCACATTCTATCCAGATGATTTCTGTTAGCCTGTTCGAACATATGCCATTATCTTCATGACTCTTATCAAACCAGGATGAACCAATATGTAAGAAGCTTGATTGGGAACCACTAATCAGTGGAGAATAACCAGGAAGTTGAATAAATCTCATAAAAGTTGTGAGTAAGAAGATATCTCACTTTCTATCCAGATGATTCCAGATTAGCCTGTTCGGACATATGGCAATATCTTCAAGATTATTATCAAACCATGATGAACCACGATCTAAGAAGCTCTATTTGGAACCACTAATCAGTGGAGAATAACCAGGAAGTTGAATAAATCTCATAAGTGTTGTGAGTAAGAAGATATCCCACCTTCTATCCAGATGATTCCAGATAAGCATGTTCGGACATATGCCATTATCTTCATGATTCTTATCAAACCAGGATGAACCAATATGCAAGAAGCTTGATTGGGAACCACAAATCAGTGGAGAATAACCAGGAAGTTGAATAAATCTCATAGGAGTTGTGAGTAAGAAGATATCACACTTTCTATCCAGATGATTCCAGATTAATCTGTTCGGACATATGGCAATATCTTCATGATTCTTATCAAACCAGGATGAACCACGATCTAAGAAGCTTTATTTGGAACCACTAATCAGTGGAGAATAACCAGGAAGTTGAATAAATCTCATAAGTGTTGTGAGCAAGAAGATATCCCACCTTCTATCCAGATGATTCCAGATTAGCATGTTCGGACATATGCCATTATCGTCATGATTCTTATCAAACTAGGATGAACCACGATCTAAGAAGATTTATTTTGAACCACTAATCAGTGTAGAATAACCAGGAAGTTGAATAAATCTCATAGGAGTTGTGAGTAAGAAGATATCCCACTTTCTATCCAGATGATTCCAGATTAGCCTGTTCGGAAATATGGCAATATCTTCATGATTCTTATCAAACCAGGATGAACCAATATGTAAGAAGCTTGATTGGGAACCACTAATAAGTGGAGAATAACCAGGAAGTTTAATAAATCTCATAGGAGTTGTGATTAAGAAGATATCCCACTTTCTATCCAGATGATTCCAGATTAGACTGTTCGGACATATGGCAATATCTTCATGATTCTTATCAAACCAGGATGAACCAATATGTAAGAAGCTTGATTGGGAACCACTAATCAGTGGAGAATAACCAAGAAGTTGAATAAATCTCATAGGAATTGTGATTAAGAAGATATCCCACTTTCTATCCAGATGATTCCAGTTTAGCATGTTCGGACATATGGCAATATCTTCATGATTCTTATCAAACCAGGATGAACCACGATCTAAGAAGCTTTATTTGGACCACTAATTAGTGGAGAATAAACAAGAAGTTGAATAAATCTCATAGGAGTTGTGAGTAAGAAGATGATATCCCACTTTCTATCCAGATGATTCCAGATTAGCCTGTTCCGACGTATGGTAATATCTTCATGATTCTTATCAAACCCGGATGAACCACGATCTAAGAAGCTTTATTTGGAACCACTAATCAGTGGACAATAACCAGGAAATTGAATAAATCTCATAAGTGTTGTGAGTAAGAAGATATCCCACCTTTTATCCAGATGAGTCCAGATTAGCATGTTCGGACATATGCCATTATCTTAATGATTCTTATCAAACCAGGATGAACCAATATGTAAGAAGCTTGATTGGGAACCATTAATCCACTAGTAAAAAACATGGTCATAGCTACGAATTTGCTACGCAAATTTCGTAGCAAAATCGAAAAAGCCATGAACTTGCTAAGAATTGCTACGAAACGCAAAACGTAGCAATTCATATCAATTTCGTAGCAAAATTTGCTACGATTTTGCTACGAATATTTCGTGGCAACGTAATAGCTACGATTTTGCAACAAAAAATTCGTGACTATTTGAAATCCTCTACCCAAAACATCTTTTTAACTCTTAAACTCTAAAAATAAATCTTAAACTCTAATATTTCATATTATAACCTCAAAATCATAAAATTCAACTAAAATCTCTAATCATTTTAAAATATAATCTCAAATTTTAAATTTAAACTCAAACACTACATCACAAACCCTAAACTCTATACATAAACTCTATACCCCAAATCCTTAATCTAAACATTAAATCTAATACTTTCAAAGTGAAACAACAAATCTTAAACTTCAATTTAAAATTTAGTTCCAAAACTTAAATTTATACTTCAAACACTATATATATTCCATACCAAACCCTATAACCCTAAATCTTATACCCCAAATCATAAAATCCAAACACTAAATTTAACTTTTTCATATTTAATCACCAAAACTTAAACATAATTATTAATCTGTTTTTTTTAAGTTATTCTTATATTTTACTCTAAACCCCAAAACTAGTTCTCCAAGTTAAGCTTATATAAAAGAAATTAACTTCATATCATAAAACACTAATTAAATAACCTTATACACATTATAAGAAATCAAGTTGTGTTATCCTTAACCCAAACCTGAACTCCAAATCTAAATTTAGAACTTTTCAATTTTATATTTTCAAATTAATTTTGTTTTTAATTTTAAACTCATACTATAAATATATACCTCACTACCTATTTCTTAACTCCAAACCTTTAATTATAAATATCTTTCAACTTTAAACTTTCAATTATCAAACCCAAATCCAATATATTTTAGTTGCAATTCTACTAAAAACAAATCATAAGCAACAAAACAATTAAAGCAAATCCTAAACTATGAAATCCAATAATAAAATATTAAAAAAACATAGTGCTTATTTCTTATTGGTCTATTTCTTAATGGTGTGGATCACCAATCCATTATCTAATCCTAACCATTGATAGTATTTGATCCAACAGATCATATTGATTTGGTTTTCTTTAACTCTTTCTTCACTTCTCTTCTCACACATTCCATTTACACCTCATCTCTTTTCACCTCACGAGATACTTTTTCTTCTGTTCTTCTTCTTCTCACGAACACCTCGTCGCCACTCTCCACCTCTTCACCTGCTCGTTACCTCTACTCCTCGTCTCCTTCTGTGTAATCTCTCTCTCTCTCTCTCTCTCTCTCTCTCTCTCTCTCTCTCTCTCTCTCTCTCTCTCTCTCTCTCTCTCTCTCTCTCTCTCTCTCTCTCTCTCTGTGTTTTCGGTTCTCACTTTTTTTTTGCAAAGGAGTTCTTGCGGCAAAAGAAGATGATACACGGTGGTTGTTGGATTTGCTGGAAGAAGACCACAACGATTTGTGTCAGATGCGGTGGTCGTTCGATGCACGTCACAGCTTGAAGCTGGAATAGGAAGAAGAAGATCTGTGAGCTGTCTGTGATATCCGGCGAGGTCGAGGAGGCGGCTTGAAGATTAGGTTTAGTTTTTTTTCTGGTTTTACTTTTTTTTTTAAATTCTGGTTTAATTTGGAAGCCAGATTTTAATTGTAAACCGAACTTTAATTTGTATATAAAAAAATATTTTATTTTAATTATAGCCTGTTCGGACATATGGCAATATCCTCATGATTCTTATCAAACCATGATGAACCACGATCTAAAAAACTTTATTTGGAACCACTAATCAGTGGAGAATAACCAGGAAGTTGAATAAATCTCATAAGTGTTGTGAGTAAGAAGATATCCCACCTTCTATCTAGATGATTCCAGATTAACATGTTCGGACATATGCCATCACTTATCAGTGAAGAATAACCAGGAAGTTGAATAAATCTCATAGGAGTTGTGAGTAAAAAGATATCCCACTTTCTATTCAGGTGATTCCAGATTAGCCTGTTCGGACATATGGCAATATCCTCATAATTCTTATCAAACCAGGATGAACAACGATCTAAGAAACTTTATTTGGAACCACTAATCAGTGGAGAATAACCAGGAAGTTGAATAAATCTCATAAGTGTTGTGAGCAAGAAGATATCCCACATTCTATCCAGATGATTCCAGATTAGCCTGTTCGGACATATGCCATTATCTTCATGATTCTTATCAAACTAGGATGAACCACAATCTAAGAAGCTTCATTTTGAACCACTAATCAGTGTAGAATAACCAGGAAGTTGAATAAATCTCATAGGAGTTGTGAGTAAGAAGATATCCCACTTTCTATCCAGATGATTCCAGATTAGCATGTTCGGACATATGGCAATATCTTCATGATTCTTATCAAACCAGGATGAACCAATATGTAAGAAGCTTGATTGGGAACCACTAATAAGTGGAGAATAACCAGGAAGTTGAATAAATCTCATAGGAGTTGTGATTAAGAAGATATCCCACTTTCTATCCAGATGGTTCCCGATTAGCCTTTTCGGACATATGGCAATATCTTCATGATTCTTATCAAACCAGGATGAACCAATATGTAAGAAGCTTGATTGGGAACCACTAATCAGTGTAAAATAACCAGGAAGTTGAATAAATCTCATAAGTGTTGTGAGTAAGAAGATATTCCACCTTCTATCCAGATGATTCTAGATTAGCATGTTCAGACATATGCCATTATCTTCATGATTCTTATCAAACTAGGATGAACCAATATGTAAGAAGCTTGATTGGGAACCACTAATCAGTGGAGAATAACCAGGAAGTCGAATAAATCTCATAGGAGTTGTGAGTAAGAACATATCCCACTTTCTATCCGGGTGATTCCAGATTAGCCTGTTCGGACATATGGCAATATCCTCATGATTCTTATCAAACCAGGATGAATCACGATCTAAGAAGCTTTATTTGGAACCACTAATCAGTGGAGAATAACCAGAAAGTTGAATAAATCTCATAAGTGTTGTGAGCAAGAAGATATTCCACCTTCTATCCAGATGATTCCAGATTAGCCTGTTCGGACATATGCCATTATCTTCATGATTCTTATCAAAATAGGATGAACCACGATCTAAGAAACTTTATTTTGAACCACTAATCAGTGGAGAATAACCAGGAAGTTGAATAAGTCTCATAGGGGTTGTGAGTAAGAAGATATCCCACTTTCTATTCAGATGATTCCAGATTAGCCTGTTCGGGCGTATGGCAATATCTTCATGATTCTTATCAAAACAGGATTAAACACGATCTAAGAAGCTTTATTTGGAACCACTAATCAGTGGAAAATAACCAGGAAGTTGAATAAATCTCATAAGTGTTGTGAGTAAGAAGATATCCCACCTTCTATCTAGATGATTCTAGATTAGCCTGTTCGGACATATGCCATTATCTTCATGATTCTTATCAAACCAGGATGAACCAATATGTAAGAAGCTTGATTGAGAACCACTTATCAGTGGAGAATAACCAGGAAGTTGAATAAATCTCATAGGAGTTGTGAGTAAGAAGATATCCCACTTTCTATCCAGGGGATTCCAGATTAGCCTGTTCGGACATATGACAATATCCTCATGATTCTTATCAAACCAGGATGAACAATGATCTAAGAAGCTTTATTTGGAACCACTAATCAGTGGAGAATAACCAGGAAGTTGAATAAATCTCATAAGTGTTGTGAGCAAGAAGATATCCCACCTTCTATCCAGATGATTCCAGATTAGTCTGTTCGGACATATGCCATTATCTTCATAATTCTTATCAAACTAGGATGAACCACTATCTAAGAAGCTTTAATTTGAACCACTAATCAGTGGAGAATAACCAGGAAGTTGAATAAATCTCATAAGGGTTGTGAGTAAGAAGATATCCTACTTTCTATCCAGATGATTCCAGATTAGCCTGTTCGGAGGTATGACAATATCTTCATGATTCTTATCAAACCAGGATGAACCACGATCTAAGAAGCTTTATTTGGAACCACTAATCTGTGGAGAATAACCAGGAAGTTGAATAAATCTCATAAGTGTTGTGAGTAAGAAGATATCCCACCTTCTATCTAGATGATTCCAGATTAGCCTATTCGGACATATGCCATTATCTTCATGATTCTTATCAAACCAGGATGAACCAATATGTAAGAAGCTTGATTGGGAACCACTTATCAGTGGAGAATAACCAGGAAGTTGAATAAATCTCATAGGAGTTGTGAGTAAGAAGATATCCCACTTTCTATCCAGGTGATTCCAGATTAGCCTGTTCGGACATATGGCAATATCTTCATGATTCTTATCAAACCAGGATGAACCACGATCTAAGAAGCTTATTTGGACCACTAATAAGTGGAGAATAACCAGGAAGTTGAATAAATCTCATAGGAGTTGTGAGTAAGAAGATATCCCACTTTCTATCCAAATGATTCCAGATTAGCATGTTCAGACATATGGCAATATCTTCATGATTCTTATCAAACCAGGATGAACCACAATCTAAGAAGCTTTATTTGGAACCACTAATCAGTGGAGAATAACCAGAAAGTTGAATAAATCTCATAAGTGTTGTGAGCAAGAAGATATCCCACCTTATATCCAGATGATTCCAGATTAGCCTGTTCGGATGTATGGCAATATCTTCATGATTCTTATCAAACCAGGATGAACCACGATCTAAGAAGCTTTATTTGGAACCACTAATCAGTGGAGAATAACCAGGAAGTTGAATAAATCTCATAAGTGTTGTGAGTAAGAAGATATCCCACCTTCTATCTAGATGATTCCAGATTAGCCTGTTCGGACATATGCCATTATCTTCATGATTCTTATCAAACCAGGATGAACCAATATGTAAGAAGCTTGATTGGGAACCACTTATCAGTGTAGAATAACCAGGAAGTTGAATAAATCTCATAGGAGTTCTGAGTAAGAAGATATCCCACTTTCTATCCAGGTGATTCCAGATTAGCCTGTTCGGACATACGGCAATATCCTCATGATTCTTATCAAACCAGGATGAACAACGATCTAAGAAGCTTTATTTGGAACCACTAATCAGTGGAGAATAACCAGGAAGTTGAATAAATATCATAAGTGTTGTGAGCAAGAAGATATCCCACCTTTTATCCAGATGATTCCAGATTAGCCTGTTCGGACATATGCCATTATCTTCATGATTCTTATCAAACTAGGATGAACCACGATCTAAGAAGCATTATTTTGAACCACTAATCAGTGTAGAATAATCAGGAAGTTGAATAAATCTCATAGGAGTTGTGAGTAAGAAGATATCTCACTTTCTATCCAGATGATTCCAGATTAGCATGTTCGGACATATGGCAATATCTTCATGATTCTTATCAAACCAGGATGAACCAATATGTAAGAAGCTTGATTGGGAACCACTAATAAGTGGAGAATAACCAGGAAGTTGAATAAATCTCGTAGGAGTTGTGATTAAGAAGATATCCCATTTTCTATCCAGATGATTCCAGATTAGCCTGTTCGGACATATGGCAATATCTTCATGATTCTTATCAAACCAGGATGGACCAATATGTAAGAAGCTTGATTGGGAACCAATAATCAGTGTAGAATAACCAGGAAGTTGAATAAATCTCATAGGAGTTGTGATTAAGAAGATATCCCACTTTCTATCCAGATTATTCCAGATTAGCATGTTCGGACATATGGCAATATCTTCATGATTCTTATCAAACCAGGATGAACCACGATCTAAGATGCTTTATTTGGACCACTAATCAGTGGAGAATAACCAGGAAGTTGAATAAATTTCATAGGAGTTGTGAGTAAGAAGATGATATCCCACTTTCTATCCAGATGATTCCAGATTAGCCTGTTCGGACGTATGGTAAAATCTTCATGATTCTTATCAAACCCGGATGAACTACGATCTAAGAAGCTTTATTTGGAACCACTAATCAGTGGAGAATAACCAGGAAGTTGAATAAATCTCATAAGTGTTGTGAGTAAGAAGATATCTCACCTTCTATCCAGATGATTCTAGATTAGCTTGTTCGGACATATGCCATTATCTTCATGATTCTTATCAAACCAGGATGAACCAATATGTAAGAAGCTTGATTGGGAACCACTAATTATTGGAGAATAACCAGGAAGTTGAATAAATCTCATAGGAGTTGTGAGTAAGAAGATATCCCACTTTCTATCCAGGTGATTCCAGATTAGCCTGTTCGGACGTATGGCAATATCCTCATGATTCTTATCAAACCAGGATGAACCACGTTCTAAGAAGCTTTATTTGGAACCACTAATCAGTGGAGAATAACCAGGAAGTTGATTAAATCTCATAAGTGTTGTGAGCAAGAAGATATCCCACCTTCTATCCAGATGATTCCAGATTAGCCTGTTCGGACATATGCCATTATCTTCACGATTCTTATCAAACTAGGATGAACCACGATCTAAGAAGCTTTATTTTGAACCACTAATCAGTGGATAATAACCAGGAAGTTGAATAAATATCATAGGAGTTGTAAGTAAGAAGATATCTCACTTTCTATCCAGATGATTCCAGATTAGCCTGTTCGGACATATGGCAATATCTTCATGATGCTTATCAAACCAGGATGAATCACGATCTAAGAAGCTTTATTTGGAACCACTAATCAGTGGAGAATAACCAGGAAGTTGAATAAATATCATTGGAGTTGTGAGTACGAAGATATCCCACTTTCTATCCAGATGATTCCAGATTAGCCTGTTCGGACATATGGCAATATCTTCATGATTCTTATCAAACCAGGATGAACCAATATGTAAGAAGCTTGATTGGGAACCACTAATCAGTGGAGAACAACCAGGAAGTTGAATAAATCTAATAGGAGTTGTGATTAAGAAGATATCCCACTTTCTATCCAGATGATTCCAGATTAGTCTGTTCGGACATATAGCAATATCTTCATGATTCTTATCAAACCAGGATGAACCACGATCTAAGAAGCTTTATTTGGAACCACTAATCAGTGCATAATAACCAGGAAGTTGAATAAATCTCATAGGAGTTGTGAGTAAGAAGATATCCCACTTTATATCCAGTTGATTCCATATTACCTTGTTCGGACGTATGGTAATATCTTCATGATTCTTATCAAACCCGGATGAACCACGATCTAAGAAGCTTTATTTGGAACCACTAATCAGTGGAGAATAACCAGGAAGTTGAATAAATCTCATAAGTGTTGTGAGTAAGAAGATATCCCACCTTCTATCCAGATGATTCCAGATTAGCCTGCTCGAACATATGCCATTATCTTCATGATTCTTATCAAACCAGGATGAACCAATATGTAAGAAGCTTGATTGGGAACCACTAATCAGTGGAGAATAACCAGGAAGTTGAATAAATCTCATAGGAGTTGTGAGTAATAAGATATCCCACTTTTTATCCAGATGATTCCAGATTAGCCTATTTGGACGTATGACAATATCTTCATGATTCTTATCAAACCAGGATGAACCACGATCTAAGAAGCTTTATTTGGAACCAATAATCAGTGGAGAATAACCAGGAAGGTGAATAAATCTCATAGGAGTTGTGAGTAAGAAGATATCTCACTTTTTATCCAGATGATTCCAGATTAACCTGTTCGGACATATGGCAATATCTTCATGATTATTATCAGACCAGGATGAACCACGATCTAAGAAGCTCTATTTAGAACAACTAATCAGTGGAGAATAACCAGGAATTTGAATAAATCTCATAAGTGTTGTGAGCAAGAAGATATCTCACCTTCTATCCAGATGATTCCAAATTAGCCTGTTCGGACTTATGCCATTATCTTCATGATTCTTATCAAACCAGGATGAACCACGATCTAAGAAGCTTTATTTGGAACCACTAATCAGTGGAGAATAACCAGGAAGTTGAATAAATCTCATAGGAGTTGTGAGTAAGAAGATATCCCACTTTCTATCCAGATGATTCCAGATTAGCCTGTTCGGACATATGGAAATATCTTCATGATTCTTATCAAACCAGGATGAACCACGATCTAAGAAGCTCTATTTGGAACCACTAATCAATGGAGAATAACCAGGAAGTTGAATAAATCTCATAAGTGTTGTGAGCAAGAAGATATCACACCTTCTATCCAGATGATTCCAGATTAGCCTGTTCGGACATATGTCATTATCTTCATGATTCTTATCAAACCAGGATGAACCAATATGTAAGAAGCTTGATTGGGAACCACTAATCAGTGGAGAACAACCAGGAAGTTGAATAAATCTCATAGGAGTTGTGAGTAAGAAGATATCCCACTTTCTATCCAGATGATTCCAGATTAGCCTGTTCGGACATATGGCAATATCCTCATGATTCTTATCAAACCAGAATGAACCACAATCTAAGAAGCTTTATTTGGAACCACTAATCAGTGTAGAATAACCAGGAAGTTGAATAAATCTCATAAGTGTTGTGAGCAAGAAGATATCCCACCTTCTATCAAGATGATTCTAGATTAGCCTGCTCGGACATATGACAATATCTTCATGATTCTTATCAAACCAGGATGAACAAATATGTAAGAAGCTTGATTGGGAACCACTAGTCAGTGAATAATAACCAGGAAGTTGAATAAATCTCATCGGAGTTGTGAGTAAGAAGATATCCCACTTTCTATCCAGATGATTCCAGATTAGCCTGTTCGGACATATGGCAATATCTTCATGATTCTTATCAAACCAGGATGAACCACGATCTAAGAAGCTTTATTTGGAACCAATAATCAGTGGAGAATAACCAGGAAGTTGAATAAATCTCATAAAGTGTTCTGAGCAAGAAGATATCCCACATTCTATCGAGATGATTCCAGATTAGCATGTTCGGACATATGCCATTATCTTCATGATTCTTATCAAACCAGGATGAACAACGATCTAAGAAGCTTTATTTGGAACCACTAATCAGTGGTGAATAACCAGAAAGTTGAATAAATCTCATAGGAGTTGTGAGTAAGAAGATATCCCACTTTTTATCTAGATTATTCCAGATTAGCCTGTTCGGACGTATGGCAATATCTTCATGATTCTCATCAAACCAGGATGAACCACGATCTAAGAAGCTTTATTTGGAACCACTAATTAGTGTAGAATAACCAGGAAGTTGAATAAATCTCATAAGTGTTGTGAGCAAGAAGATATCCCACCTTCTATCAAGATGATTCTAGATTAGCCTGCACGGACATATGACAATATCTTCATGATTCTTATCAAACCGGGATGAACAAATATGTAAGAAGCTTGATTGGGAACCACTAGTCAGTGAATAATAACCAGGAAGTTGAATAAATCTCATCGGAGTTGTGAGTAAGAAGATATCCCACTTTCTATCCAGATGATTCCAGATTAGCCTGTTCGGACATATGGCAATATCTTCATGATTCTTATCAAACCAGGATGAACCACGATCTAAGAAGCTTTATTTGGAACCAATAATCAGTGGAGAATAACCAGGAAGTTGAATAAATCTCATAAAGTGTTCTGAGCAAGAAGATATCCCACATTCTATCGAGATGATTCCAGATTAGCATGTTCGGACATATGCCATTATCTTCATGATTCTTATCAAACCAGGATGAACAACGATCTAAGAAGCTTTATTTGGAACCACTAATCAGTGGAGAATAACCAGAAAGTTGAATAAATCTCATAGGAGTTGTGAGTAAGAAGATATCCCACTTTCTATCCAGGTGATTCCAGATTAGCGTGTTCGGACATATGGCAATATCCTCATGATTCTTATCAAACCAGGATGAACCACGATCTAAGAAGCTTTATTTGGAACCATTAATCAGTGGAGAATAACCAGGAAGTTGAATAAATCTCATAAGTGTTGTGAGCAAGAAGATATCCCACCTTCTATCCAGATGATTCCAGATTAGCCTGTTCGGACATATGCCATTATCTTCATGATTCTTGTTGGGGTCAAAAACGGTTATCTCGAAATCAACGGCTAAGTCTATTTGTCAGACGACAAGGAATCCGCCTTGAAACTTCAAAGAGCCCGTTCTCCCAAACCGTGAGGACCCAGAAAACGATCAACATATCAAATCGAAGCCCTCGTCAAGACGCACGTGCTGGTCCGTAGCCGCCGGGCGACTAGCCCCCGTGCTGGCCGTGAGCGCCGGCGGCTAGCGCCCGTGCTGGCCGTGGCCGCCGGCGGCTAACGCCCGTGCTGGCCGTGGCCGCCGGGCGGCTAGCCCCGCGCTGGCCGTGGCCGCCGGCGGCTAGCGCCCGTGCTGGCCGTGGCCGCCTGGCGGCTAGCCACGCGCTGGCTGTGGCCGCCGGCGGCTAGCGCTCGTGCTGGCCGTGGCCGCCGGGCGGCTAGCCCCGCGCTGGCCGTGGCCGCCGGCGGCTAGCGCCCGTGCTGGCCGTGGCCGCTGGGCGGCTAGCCCCGTGCTGGCCGTGGCCGCCGGGCGGCTAGCCCCGTGCTGGCCGTGGCCGGCTGCAGCTAGTGCCCGTGCTGGCCGTGGCCGCCGGGTGGCTATCCCCGTGCTGGCCGTGGCCAGCCGGCGGCTAGCGCCCGTGCTGGCCGTGGCCGCCGGGCGGCTAGCCCCGTGCTGGCCGTGGCCGCCGGCGGCTAGCGCCCGTGCTGGCCGTGGCCGCCGGGCGGCTAGCCCCGTGCTGGCCGTGGCCGCCGGCGGCTAGCGCCCTGTGCTGGCCGTGGTCGCCGGGCGGCTAGCCCGGTGCTGGCTCGGGTCTTCGGATAACAATCTTTCGTACACGAATCCCAGTCCCCGGCCATCGGAAGTCTGTATTTCGAGTCTTTCCCAAGTCCTCGCAGGACGAATCATTGAGATTCCGCGTACGAAACTCCGGTTCTTACTCCAATCTAGGACCGTCGGGAAAACTTCGGAAACTCGTAAGATATCGACAGGAAGGAAGATCTTAAATTCTTCGTACGAAACAGCGATGGTTATCTTAAGACACCACTCGTCTCAACTCTACGAACGAATGAAGAACTTCCGAAGAAATCGTAGAAAACCACGGAAGTCCTGGAAACGGCCCGAAAGGGACCAAACACGATCGGACAGTCCGTTTACGATTATCTGAGATAGATACGACGATTTACGTTTATCTTTGCATAGCAAGATAAATGCTAAATTTCCGGAAGGATAAATGTCAAGTTTCCCGAAGATAAATGTCAAGTTTCCCGATGAAAGCCGACGAAAATGGAAAGAAGCCCGCCTTGCGGCCCAGAAGGAGAATAGACCGTCATAAGAAGGAGTATATAAAGGAGCTTTGGGAGAGGAAGAAAGGCAGAGCAAAAAATCTCAGAGAGAGAGCAAATCCGAAACTTAGGGACTTAGAGAATTCCTGCTAGCTTAGGACTTAGGAGTTAGACTAGCGGAGCAAAGCTTAGAACGTTTTGTCTCCTTTATTTCCGTCGTTTTTTCGCTTCAGCATTTCTCTACTTCCCTTTTTCGGAAGAATATTGTACCATCTATTCAATAAAACGCCTTAGTGCAATTTTTCCGCTACGTTGCTTTATTCTATCAATTTCGTTTGGTTATCGCAGAGAATCCGAGCCTTCAGGGAAAACTAGGTTTACTTAGTTTTCCTTCGATTAACTTAACTAAAATCGACAGTGCGAATTTCGGTTCCCACAGTTTGGCGCTAGAAGGAGGGGGGGGGGTCGGATTCTCTTACTCAAAAACCTACGATTGATAACAACAGCATGGCCACATCACCTGTCCGCAACATCGTGTCATTCGGGGATAGAGCAACGGCTGGTCAAGCCAAACCTCACGACGAACTCCTCGTTATCAGACTAACGATCCAGGACATCGACGTAGCGAGAATATTGGTCGACACCGGATGCTCGATAAATATTATATATAAAAACACCCTCGAGAGGATGGGAATCGACCTAAACGCTATCACGGACGATCCCAATCCGATAATCAGACTCTCAGGAAACATCACGATGACCCTCGGCTCGGTCGATCTCTCGGTCAGAGCCGGGAGCGTCACGAAGACGGTGGAATTTTTGGTAGTCGACGGTCCAGCAGCATATAACGCGATCGTCGGGACTCCGTGGTTAAATTCCATGCGAGCGATCCCCTCGACTTTCCATCTGTGCCTCAAATTTCCAACCCTCTCCGGAGTGGAAACAATACAAGGAGGTCGTAAAGCGCCGCAAGTCTGCTTGGCCACTGGGTTAAAACGGAAAAACTCCGAGCCCGAAATTAAACCAAAAAAGCAAGCAACCCACGAACCAGCATCGCAGGACCCTCCAGAAATCTTCTGGCAATCGCAAAGAGCTGAGGTCCTAGAAGGGAAACGTGAGCCCACTTGCGAACCGGTAATTTCGGTCTGCCTCGACGAGACTAACCCAGAGCGGTGCGTGGAGATTGGAGCCAATCTCCGCGATCCGTTGAAAGCAGAACTCATCGCGTGTCTCAAGAAGAACCTTAACACGTTCGCTTGGGCTGCGGAAGATATGCCGGGAATCGACATTAACATAACATGTCACGAACTCAACATCGATCCAACTCATAAACCCGTAAAACAAAAGAGGCGAAAGCTAGGCCCCGAACGGGCGACTGCGGTTAATGAGGAAGTCGAAAGACTCCTCAAAGTTGGGTCAATAACAGAAGTAAGATATCCCGACTGGCTCGCCAATCCCGTCGTCGTCAAGAAGAAGAACGGGAAATGGCGAGTGTGCGTCGACTTTACCGATCTCAACAAAGCGTGCCCGAAGGATTGTTTTCCGCTTCCGCACATCGACCGTCTGGTCGAGGCAACCGCAGGAAACAAACTCCTATCATTCATGGACGCGTTCTCCGGTTACAATCAAATCATGATGAATCCCGAAGACCGCGAGAAGACAGCATTCATTACCGACCGAGGAACCTATTGCTACAAAGTAATGCCTTTCGGTCTTAAGAACGCCGGCGCCACGTATCAGCGACTCGTCAATCGGATGTTTGCCGAGCAACTCGGAAAAACCATGGAGGTGTATATCGACGATATGTTGGTAAAATCTCTTGACGAACGCGACCACGTAGTCCACCTGGAGGAATGCTTTGAGAGATTGAACCAGCACAACATGAAACTCAATCCAGCAAAATGCAGATTCGCCGTGGCGTCGGGAGAATTTCTCGGTTACCTCGTAACATTCCGCGGAATAGAGGCCAATCCGAAACAAATCAACGCACTGATAGAAATGGCCTCCCCGAGAACCAAGCGGGAAGTCCAGAGGCTGACCGGACGAGTCGCGGCCTTAAACCGATTCATCTCGCGCTCCACGGATAAGTGTCTCCCTTTCTACGAAACCTTAAAGGGGAACAAAAAGTTCGAGTGGTCAGAGGATTGCGAGAAAGCTTTCCAACAGCTGAAGCAATATCTGGCCACCCCTCCTATCCTCGCAAAACCCGTAGTCGGAGAGCCTTTGTTCCTCTACATCGCAGTATCCGCATCAGCAGTCAGTGGCGTCCTGATTCAAGAAGAATTCGGAGAACAGAAACCGGTCTTCTACATTAGTAAAACATTACTAGATGCCGAAACTCGGTATCCGCTAATGGAAAAATTGGCACTCGCTGTCATAACTTCGGCAAGAAAACTTAGGCCATATTTCCAATCTCATACCATCGTGGTGCTTACCACTTTTCGTTACGGACGATTCTACACAGTCCAAGCCAGTCTGGTAGACTCGCGAAGTGGGCGATTGAACTAAGCGAGTACGATATCGAATATCGTCCAAAAACCTGCACGAAATCGCAGGTACTCGCGGACTTCTTGGTAGAATTACCCACGACGGACTTGACTAACTGAGGATCCTGGGTCAACATGGGATCTCCATGTCGATGGATCTTCGACCAAGCAAGGATCTGGAATCGGGATCCGACTCACTTCGCCGACAGGAGAAATCCTCGAGCAATCATTCCGCTTGGATTTTCATGCATCGAACAACGAAGCAGAATATGAGGCGCTAATTGCGGGCCTACGACTGGCCCAGGGGCTGAAGATTCGAAACATTCACGCTTACTGCGACTCTCAGTTAGTCGCAAACCAGTTCAGCGGAGAATACGAAGCAAGGGATGAAAGGATGAACGCATATCTGAAGGTCGTCCAAGACTTGGCCCACGATTTTCAGCAATTTGCGCTAACCAGGATTCCACGCTCGGAAAACGTCCAAGCTGACGCTTTAGCCGCTCTCGCCTCAAGCTCGGATCCAGGGCTTAAGAGAATAATTCCCGTCGAATTCATAGAGCATCCAAGCATCGGACCGCCGGTAATCGCCAACCTGATCAGAACACAGATCGAAGGCGCGGAAGAAAACGAAGATCAACCGGAAGACGACGCAGACCAAACAGACTATGGCTGCGACACTCCCTGGTTAGAACCTATCAAAGCCTACATCGTAGATGGTACCCTACCCGCGGAGAAATGGGCAGCCCGGAAAATAAAAATCCAGGCAGCACGATACGTAACCGTGGAAGGCGAAATCTACAAATGGCGATTCTCCGGACCTCTCATGACTTGCGCGGAAGGAGAAAAGGCGAGAAAAATCATGGAAGAGGTTCATTCCGGATCGTGCGGAAACCACTCCGGCGGAAGGTCTCTCGCAACAAAAATAAAACGCCACGGATTCTACTGGCCAACTATGATAAAGGATTGCGAGAAGTTCGCTCGGAAATGCGAGAAGTGTCAGCGGCACGCCCCGACAATTCATCAGCCCGCTGAAATCCTCTCTTCTATCTCATCTCCGTACCCTTTCATGCGATGGTCGATGGACATCGTCGGACCGCTGCACAAATCAAAACAAAAACGTTTCCTGCTGGTCCTCACAGATTTCTTTTCGAAATGGGTGGAAGCAGAATCCTACGCAAGTATCAAAGACGTGCAAGTCGAGAACTTCGTCTGGAAAAACATCATAACCAGACACGGTGTCCCATACGAAATCGTAACGGACAACGGGTCTCAGTTTATTTCCACTCGATTCGAGGCATTCTGCGAAAAAATGGAAAATACGACTTAACAAGTCTACTCCCAGATACCCGCAGTGCTAACGGACAGGCTGAAACCATAAACAAAACCGTCCTAGACGGATTGAAAAAACGCTTGGAAGCCAAAAAGGGACGATGGGCGGAAGAACTCGAAGGGGTCCTTTGGTCTCATCGAACCACTCCAAGACGAGCAACGGGGGAAACTCCATTCGCTCTCGTTTACGGAGCAGAATGCATGATTCCGGCGGAAGTAGAATTCCCCGGCGTACGGGGGAGATTTCTTCCCGAACGGGAAGACCTGAACAATGCCATGCTGCTGGATAATCTTGACCTCGTCAATGAACGTCGCGACCAAGCCCTCATCCGAATTCAAAATTACCAGCAGGCCGCCGCAAAATACTACAACGCGAACGTGCGTCATCGAAGATTCAAAGAGGGTGATCTGGTCTTGCGAAAAGTCTTCCAAAACACTGCCGAACGAAACGCAGGAAAACTGGGAGCAAACTGGGAAGGACCATACAAAATCATAAAAGTCGTCCGACCAGGTTCGTATCAAATCGCGAACATGCAAGACGTAAAAATCCCGAGAACTTGGAATGCGATGCATCTCAAGAAATACTACCACTAGATCGTAAACGTGGACAACAGAACTACGAGATGGCTTGATCCTCGAAAGAGGTACGTAGGCAACTCGCCAACCGGTGGGTTCAGCTATCCCCCCGATTTAAAAGGGGGGAGTGGGGTGCGTACACCCGCTCGCTCCCACAATTTTCGAAAAAACTGAACTTTCGAAAACTTTCCGCAAATCAATTCGCCTAACGGCCTCAACAATGGATCCAGTATCCACCAAATAAATCATAAACTATCGCCCGGAAACATTCCGCGATTTCTAAAAGCCCATAGTTCTTTATGGCATAAGAAAAACAAACTTCAAAGCACTGCGAGACGTCGCTTCGTGCCTGAACATTCGTTTTTCGATTAAAACCTTCATACGCCTTCTAAACGGCATCATATCGTTGTTGCTGATCACAACAAACGAACTCTAACGTCCTAAACAGACAAGCCACCTAAGGGTAGGCTCTTTTACATCCGACAAGGATCCCATAGCGCGCTATACAAAAAATCCAAATTTGGTTCAGCACTTCGTAAAGGAAGTAGCTCGATTCGTGCCCATACAAATCATATAAGCCGATACCACTTCGCGGATTTTAAAACGGTACGAATCAGGTTAAAATCACGAACAGGCAAAACGAAAGCCGATTTGTCATCGCACAGCCTCAGTCTGAGAGTAAACCTAGGTCTTGCCCTAAACCCAGCCTTGCTGGTATCTTAAACATCTCATAGGCAAAGCGTCAACGACGCGAGATCCCAAAACTTGTCTCTTCACTCAAGTCTGTACGTTTCCACGAATTTTCGCGTAAATCGTAAACCGCAGGAAAATCTCGCTTTGTACAAACTACGGATACGGTGATCGTCAGGGAGGCAGGAATGAGACGACAACTCACACCCTGCCCCTCTAACTTCGATAAACAGAAGTTCTAAACGCAAAATATTTTATAAACGCGTACCGCAAATTCAATACAACGCCCTAAAAAGGGCAGGGATTCAAAGCCACCAACGGCCAGTCCCGAAATCATACATGATGGCCAACCAACGGCCGAAATACAATCAAAATAAAAATCCCCTCAGGGGTTGATCAACCTAGGCGTCCTCCGGAACACCGCCTTCATTCTCCGACTCACCCGAAGTAGGAACAGCCTCGCCGTCGCCCTCGCCGACCTCCTCACCGCCCTTATCCGCAACAATTCCAGCGTCCTGGACTTCTGGAATTTCCGAACTCGGGACCAGGGCACCCGAGGATGACGGGCCGGCGAGCTCCGTCGCAGTACAAGCTCCCATCTCCTCAAAATGCTGAATCCGCCTCTTGAGACGTCGAACTTCCGAGGACTTGCTCTTCTTCTCCTCCTTCGCCTTGAGCAGCGAGCTCAGCAGTCTTTCCCAGATCACGCTCGAGATCGCTGATCCTAGCTTCAAGTGTCAACGTCTGGGCAGCATGAGTGCTCTCAATCGATTGAAGCACAGCCTCGGTACGCTTCAAAGTTTCCCGCGACGAATCCAGCTCCTTGGACAAACGTGTGACCTCCAGTCCGCAATCGCCAAGCATCCCGTCAATCAACGACACAAACTGATCACACGAGAGAAGGTGAGAATCAAGGAGTCAACAAAAGAAAAGGGTTTTCGCGAAATACCTTGGAGCGATGTTGCGATAGTTTCACCGAAACCTCGCCTTCCTCACTCTTAGTGCACCTTTTCCTCTTCGCTGATCCGGCAGCCCCAGTTCTTGAACGTCCCTTCGATGGTGGAACAGCGTTGGACGCGGGAAGTCCCAAGACGATCTCCCTCTTCTTTTCTGGAGGAGGAGGCATGACTTCCACCGCGTCCTCCAAAACCACTATCGGCGCAAAAAGGGAGCCCTCAGGACGAGCCTGGACATCGGATGCTTGCTCCGGAACGACGATTTCTCCAGCAGGCAAAGGGACATCGGATCCAGAGGCTGGAATTGTGGGGGTCGGGACTAGGGGTAACGTCGGGTCCAAGAGCCGGAACCGCGGGATCCGGAGCTAAAGCGACATCGGATCCAAGAGTCGGAGCCACAACAGAAGTAGCACTAGGGCCTGCCACGCTAGACTCCATCTCAGCACGGCGTCGCTCCATCTTGACCTGAAAAGAACTGAACCCCTCAATGAATGCCTGCGTAAGGACAGGAGCATCCTGCGCCGGCGAGGCTTGGTTAGCTTCACTCATTTCGACATCGGAATCTTTCTTTTCATTTAGAGAGGAAGCCATATTTTCTGAAATTTGAGAAGAGGAGAGTGAGTGAAAAATGAGAGGGGGATGGAGTGCTACTTATAAGAAATCAAAGGTGGTAGAGTTTCTCGGAATAAAATATTCCTAGCCGAAAATTTCGATTTTCAAAATCTTCCGCACACAAAATCGCTCCCGCATCTTGCATGCTGGGGGGCTAACTGTTGGGGTCAAAAACGGTTATCTCGAAATCAACGGCTAAGTCTATTTGTCATACGAAAGTATAAGGAAGAAACGGGAAGCGATCTAAGTTTGGATAGGCCGAACGACAAGGAATCCGCCTTGAAACTTCAAAGAGCCCGTTCTCCCAAACCGTGAGGACCCAGAAAACGATCAACATATCAAATCGAAGCCCTCGTCAAGACGCACGTGCTGGTCCGTAGCCGCCGGGCGGCTAGCCCCCGTGCTGGCCGTGGCCGCCGGCGGCTAGCGCCCGTGCTGGCCTGTGGCCGCCGGGCGGCTAGCCCCTGCGCTGGCCGTGGCCGCCGGCGGCTAGCGCCCGGCTGGCCGTTGCCGCCGGGCGGCTAGCCCCGCGCTGGCCGTGGCCGCCGGCGGCTAGCGCCCGTGCTGGCCGTGGCCGCCGGGCGGCTAGCCCCGTGCTGGCCGTGGCCTCCGGCGGCTAGTGCCCGTGCTGGCCGTGGCCGCCGGGCGGCTAGACCCGTGCTGGCCGTGGCCGCCGGCGGCTAGCGCCCGTGCTGGCCGGGGCCGCCGGGCGGCTAGCCCCGTGCTGGCCGTGGCCGGCGGCGGCTAGCGCACGTGCTGGCCGTGGCTGCCGGGCGGCTAGCCCCGTGCTGGCCGTTGCCGCCGGCGGCTAGCGCTCGTGCTGGCCGTGGTCGCCGGGCGGCTAGCCCCGTGCTGGCTCGGGTCTTCGGATAACAATCTTTCGTACACGAATCCCAGTCCCCGGCCATCGGAAGTCTGTATTTCGAGTCTTTCCCAAGTCCTCGCAGGACGAATCATTGAGATTCCGCGTACGAAACTCCGGTTCTTACTCCAATCTAGGACTGTCGGGAAAACTTCGGAAACTCGTAAGATATCGACAGGAAGGAAGATCTTGTCAGCAAGAAGATATCCCACCTTCTATCCAGATGATTCCAGATTAGCATGTTCGGACATATGCCATTATCTTCATGATTCTTATCAAACCAGGATGAACCACGATCTAAGAAGCTTTATTTGGAACCGCTAATCAGTGGAGAATAACCAGGAAGTTGAATAAATCTCATAGGAGTTGTGAGTAAGAAGTTATCCCACTTTCTATCCAGATTATTCCAGATTAGCCTGTTCAGACGTATGACAATATCATCATGATTCTCATCAAACCAGAATGAACCACGAGCAAAGAAGCTTTATTTGGAACCACTAATCAGTGGAGAATAACCAGGAAGTTGAATAAATCTCATAAGTGCTGTGAGTAAAAAGATATCCCACCTTCTATCCAAATGATTCCAGATTAGCCTGTTCGGACATATGCCAATATCCTCATGATTCTTATCAAACCAGGATGAACCACGATCTAAGAAGCTTTATTTGGAACCACTAATCAGTGGAGAATAACCAGGAAGTTGAATAAATCTCATAAGTGTTGTGAGCAAGAACATATCCCACCTTCTATCCAGATGATTCCAGATTAGCCTCTTCGGACATATGCCATTATCTTCATGATTTTATCAAACTAGGATGAACCACGATCTAAGAAGCTTTATTTTGAACCACTAATCAGTGGAGAATAACCAGGAAGTTGAATTAATCTCATAGGAGTTGTGAGTAAGAAGATATCCCACTTTCTATCCAGATGATTCCAGATTAGCCTGTTCGGAGATATGGCAATATCTTCATGATTCTTATCAAACCAGGATGAACCAATATGTAAGAAGCTTGATTGGAAACCACTAATCAGTGGAGAATAACCAGGAATTTGAATAAATCTCATAGGAGTTCTGAGTAAGAAGATATCCCACTTTCTATCCAGATGATTCCAGATTAGCTTTTTTGGACATATGCCATTATATTCATGATTCTTATTAAACCAGGATGAACCACAATCTAAGAAGCTTTATTTGGAACCACTATTCAGTGGAGAATAACCAAGAAGTTAAATAAATCTCATAAGAGTTGTGAGTAAGAAGATATCCCACTTTCTATCCAGATGATTCCAGATTAGCCCGTTCGGACCTATGGCAATAGCTTCAAGATTCTTATCAAACCAGGATGAACCACGATCTAAGAAGCTTTATTTGGAACCACTAATCAGTGTAGAATAACCAGGAAGTTGAATAAATCTCATAAGTGATGTGAGCAAGAAGATATCCTACCTTCTATCCAGATGATTCCAGATTAGCCTGTTCGGACATATGCCATTATCTTCATGATTCTTATCAAACCAGGATGAACCACGATCTAAGAAACTTTATTTGGAACTGCTAATCAGTGGATAATAACCAGGAAGTTGAATAAATCTCATAGGAGTTGTGAGGAAGAAGATATCCCACTTTCTATCCAGATGATTCCAGATTAGCATGTTCGGACATATGGCAATATCTTCATGATTATTATTAAACCAGGATTAACCACGATCTAAGAAGCTTTATTTGGAACCACTAATCAGTGGCGAATAACCAGGAAGTTGAATAAATCTCATAAGTGTTGTGAGCAAGAAGATATCCCACCTTCAATCCAAATGATTTCAGATTAGCATGTTCGGATATATGCCTTTATTTTCATGATTCTTATCAAACCAGGATGAACCACGATCTAAGAAGATTTATTTGGAACCACTAATCAGTGGAGAATAACCAGGAAGTTGAATAAATCTCATAAGTGTTATGAGCAAGAAGATATCCCACCTTCTATCCAGATAATTCCAGATTAGCCTGTTCGAATATATGCCATTATCTTCATGATTCTTATCAAACCAGGATGAACCAATATTTAAGAAGCTTGATTGGGAACCACTAATCAGTGGAGAATAACCAGGAAGTTGAATAAATCTCATCAGAGTTGTGAGTAAGAAGATCTCCCACTTTCTATCCAGTTGATTCCAGATTAGCCTATTCGGACATATGGCAATATCCTCATGATTCTTATCAAACCAGGATGAACCACGATCTAAGAAGCTTTATTTGGAACCACTAATCAGTGGAGAATAACCAGGAAGTTGAATAAATATCATAAGTGTTGTGAGCAAGAAGATATCCCACCTTCTATCCAGATGATTCCAGATTAGCATGTTCGGACATATGCCATTATCTTCATGATTCTTATCAAACCAGGATGAACCACGATCTAAGAAGCTTTATTTGGAACCGCTAATCAGTGGAGAATAACCAGGAAGTTGAATAAATCTCATAGGAGTTGTGAGTAAGAAGTTATCCCACTTTCTATCCAGATTATTCCAGATTAGCCTGTTCAGACGTATGACAATATCATCATGATTCTCATCAAACCAGAATGAACCACGAGCAAAGAAGCTTTATTTGGAACCACTAATCAGTGGAGAATAACCAGGAAGTTGAATAAATCTCATAAGTGCTGTGAGTAAAAAGATATCCCACCTTCTATCCAAATGATTCCAGATTAGCCTGTTCGGACATATGCCAATATCCTCATGATTCTTATCAAACCAGGATGAACCACGATCTAAGAAGCTTTATTTGGAACCACTAATCAGTGGAGAATAACCAGGAAGTTGAATAAATCTCATAAGTGTTGTGAGCAAGAACATATCCCACCTTCTATCCAGATGATTCCAGATTAGCCTCTTCGGACATATGCCATTATCTTCATGATTTTATCAAACTAGGATGAACCACGATCTAAGAAGCTTTATTTTGAACCACTAATCAGTGGAGAATAACCAGGAAGTTGAATTAATCTCATAGGAGTTGTGAGTAAGAAGATATCCCACTTTCTATCCAGATGATTCCAGATTAGCCTGTTCGGAGATATGGCAATATCTTCATGATTCTTATCAAACCAGGATGAACCAATATGTAAGAAGCTTGATTGGAAACCACTAATCAGTGGAGAATAACCAGGAATTTGAATAAATCTCATAGGAGTTCTGAGTAAGAAGATATCCCACTTTCTATCCAGATGATTCCAGATTAGCTTTTTTGGACATATGCCATTATATTCATGATTCTTATTAAACCAGGATGAACCACAATCTAAGAAGCTTTATTTGGAACCACTATTCAGTGGAGAATAACCAAGAAGTTAAATAAATCTCATAAGAGTTGTGAGTAAGAAGATATCCCACTTTCTATCCAGATGATTCCAGATTAGCCCGTTCGGACCTATGGCAATAGCTTCAAGATTCTTATCAAACCAGGATGAACCACGATCTAAGAAGCTTTATTTGGAACCACTAATCAGTGTAGAATAACCAGGAAGTTGAATAAATCTCATAAGTGATGTGAGCAAGAAGATATCCTACCTTCTATCCAGATGATTCCAGATTAGCCTGTTCGGACATATGCCATTATCTTCATGATTCTTATCAAACCAGGATGAACCACGATCTAAGAAACTTTATTTGGAACTGCTAATCAGTGGATAATAACCAGGAAGTTGAATAAATCTCATAGGAGTTGTGAGGAAGAAGATATCCCACTTTCTATCCAGATGATTCCAGATTAGCATGTTCGGACATATGGCAATATCTTCATGATTATTATTAAACCAGGATTAACCACGATCTAAGAAGCTTTATTTGGAACCACTAATCAGTGGCGAATAACCAGGAAGTTGAATAAATCTCATAAGTGTTGTGAGCAAGAAGATATCCCACCTTCAATCCAAATGATTTCAGATTAGCATGTTCGGATATATGCCTTTATTTTCATGATTCTTATCAAACCAGGATGAACCACGATCTAAGAAGATTTATTTGGAACCACTAATCAGTGGAGAATAACCAGGAAGTTGAATAAATCTCATAAGTGTTATGAGCAAGAAGATATCCCACCTTCTATCCAGATAATTCCAGATTAGCCTGTTCGAATATATGCCATTATCTTCATGATTCTTATCAAACCAGGATGAACCAATATTTAAGAAGCTTGATTGGGAACCACTAATCAGTGGAGAATAACCAGGAAGTTGAATAAATCTCATCAGAGTTGTGAGTAAGAAGATCTCCCACTTTCTATCCAGTTGATTCCAGATTAGCCTATTCGGACATATGGCAATATCCTCATGATTCTTATCAAACCAGGATGAACCACGATCTAAGAAGCTTTATTTGGAACCACTAATCAGTGGAGAATAACCAGGAAGTTGAATAAATATCATAAGTGTTGTGAGCAAGAAGATATCCCACCTTCTATCCAGATGATTCCAGATTAGCATGTTCGGACATATGCCATTATCTTCATGATTCTTATCAAACCAGGATGAACCACGATCTAAGAAGCTTTATTTGGAACCGCTAATCAGTGGAGAATAACCAGGAAGTTGAATAAATCTCATAGGAGTTGTGAGTAAGAAGTTATCCCACTTTCTATCCAGATTATTCCAGATTAGCCTGTTCAGACGTATGACAATATCATCATGATTCTCATCAAACCAGAATGAACCACGAGCAAAGAAGCTTTATTTGGAACCACTAATCAGTGGAGAATAACCAGGAAGTTGAATAAATCTCATAAGTGCTGTGAGTAAAAAGATATCCCACCTTCTATCCAAATGATTCCAGATTAGCCTGTTCGGACATATGCCAATATCCTCATGATTCTTATCAAACCAGGATGAACCACGATCTAAGAAGCTTTATTTGGAACCACTAATCAGTGGAGAATAACCAGGAAGTTGAATAAATCTCATAAGTGTTGTGAGCAAGAACATATCCCACCTTCTATCCAGATGATTCCAGATTAGCCTCTTCGGACATATGCCATTATCTTCATGATTTTATCAAACTAGGATGAACCACGATCTAAGAAGCTTTATTTTGAACCACTAATCAGTGGAGAATAACCAGGAAGTTGAATTAATCTCATAGGAGTTGTGAGTAAGAAGATATCCCACTTTCTATCCAGATGATTCCAGATTAGCCTGTTCGGAGATATGGCAATATCTTCATGATTCTTATCAAACCAGGATGAACCAATATGTAAGAAGCTTGATTGGAAACCACTAATCAGTGGAGAATAACCAGGAATTTGAATAAATCTCATAGGAGTTCTGAGTAAGAAGATATCCCACTTTCTATCCAGATGATTCCAGATTAGCTTTTTTGGACATATGCCATTATATTCATGATTCTTATTAAACCAGGATGAACCACAATCTAAGAAGCTTTATTTGGAACCACTATTCAGTGGAGAATAACCAAGAAGTTAAATAAATCTCATAAGAGTTGTGAGTAAGAAGATATCCCACTTTCTATCCAGATGATTCCAGATTAGCCCGTTCGGACCTATGGCAATAGCTTCAAGATTCTTATCAAACCAGGATGAACCACGATCTAAGAAGCTTTATTTGGAACCACTAATCAGTGTAGAATAACCAGGAAGTTGAATAAATCTCATAAGTGATGTGAGCAAGAAGATATCCTACCTTCTATCCAGATGATTCCAGATTAGCCTGTTCGGACATATGCCATTATCTTCATGATTCTTATCAAACCAGGATGAACCACGATCTAAGAAACTTTATTTGGAACTGCTAATCAGTGGATAATAACCAGGAAGTTGAATAAATCTCATAGGAGTTGTGAGGAAGAAGATATCCCACTTTCTATCCAGATGATTCCAGATTAGCATGTTCGGACATATGGCAATATCTTCATGATTATTATTAAACCAGGATTAACCACGATCTAAGAAGCTTTATTTGGAACCACTAATCAGTGGCGAATAACCAGGAAGTTGAATAAATCTCATAAGTGTTGTGAGCAAGAAGATATCCCACCTTCAATCCAAATGATTTCAGATTAGCATGTTCGGATATATGCCTTTATTTTCATGATTCTTATCAAACCAGGATGAACCACGATCTAAGAAGATTTATTTGGAACCACTAATCAGTGGAGAATAACCAGGAAGTTGAATAAATCTCATAAGTGTTATGAGCAAGAAGATATCCCACCTTCTATCCAGATAATTCCAGATTAGCCTGTTCGAATATATGCCATTATCTTCATGATTCTTATCAAACCAGGATGAACCAATATTTAAGAAGCTTGATTGGGAACCACTAATCAGTGGAGAATAACCAGGAAGTTGAATAAATCTCATCAGAGTTGTGAGTAAGAAGATCTCCCACTTTCTATCCAGTTGATTCCAGATTAGCCTATTCGGACATATGGCAATATCCTCATGATTCTTATCAAACCAGGATGAACCACGATCTAAGAAGCTTTATTTGGAACCACTAATCAGTGGAGAATAACCAGGAAGTTGAATAAATATCATAAGTGTTGTGAGCAAGAAGATATCCCACCTTCTATCCAGATGATTCCAGATTAGCATGTTCGGACATATGCCATTATCTTCATGATTCTTATCAAACCAGGATGAACCACGATCTAAGAAGCTTTATTTGGAACCGCTAATCAGTGGAGAATAACCAGGAAGTTGAATAAATCTCATAGGAGTTGTGAGTAAGAAGTTATCCCACTTTCTATCCAGATTATTCCAGATTAGCCTGTTCAGACGTATGACAATATCTTCATGATTCTCATCAAACCAGAATGAACCACGAGCTAAGAAGCTTTATTTGGAACCACTAATCAGTGGAGAATAACCAGGAAGTTGAATAAATCTCATAAGTGTTGTGAGCAAGAATATATCCCACCTTCTATCCAGATGATTCCAGATTAGCCTGTTCGGACATATGCCATTATCTTCATGATTCTTATCAAACTAGGATGAACCACGATCTAAGAAGCTTTATTTTGAACCACTAATCAGTGGAGAATAACCAGGAAGTTGAATTAATCTCATAGGAGTTGTGAGTAAGAAGATATCCCACTTTCTATCCAGATGATTCCAGATTAGCCTGTTCGGACATATGGCAATATCTTCATGATTCTTATCAAACCAGGATGAACCAATATGTAAGAAGCTTGATTGAAAACCACTAATCAGTGGAGAATAACCAGGAATTTGAATAAATCTCATAGGATTTCTGAGTAAGAAGATATCCCACTTTCTATCCAGATGATTCCAGATTAGCCATTTTGGACATATGCCATTATCTTCATGATTCTTATTAAACCAGGATGAACCACGATCTAAGAAGCTTTATTTGGAACCACTATTCAGTGGAGAATAACCAGGAAGTTAAATAAATCTCATAAGAGTTGTGAGTAAGAAGATATCCCACTTTCTATCCAGATGATTCCAGATTAGCCTGTTCGGACCTATGGCAATAGCTTCAAGATTCTTATCAAACCAGGATGAACCACGATCTATGAAGCTTTATTTGGAACCACTAATCAGTGTAGAATAACCAGGAAGTTGAATAAATCTCATAAGTGATGTGAGCAAGAAGATATCCTACCTTCTATCCAGATGATTCCAGATTAGCCTGTTCGGACATATGCCATTATCTTCATAATTCTTATCAAACCAGGATGAACCACGATCTAAGAAACTTTATTTGGAACTACTAATCAGTGGATAATAACCAGGAAGTTGAATAAATCTCATAGGAGTTGTGAGTAAGAAGATATCCCACTTTCTATCCAGATGATTCCAGGTTAGCCTGTTTGGACATATGACAATATCTTCATGATTATTATTAAACCAGGATTAACCACGATCTAAGAAGCTTTATTTGGAACCACTAATCAGTGGCAAATAACCAGGAAGTTGAATAAATCTCATAAGTGTTGTGAGCAAGAAGATATCCCACCTTCAATCCAAATTATTTCAGATTAGCATGTTCGGATATATGCCATTATTTTCATGATTCTTATCAAACCAAGATGAACCACGATCTAAGAAGATTTATTTGGAACCACTAATCAGTGGAGAATAACCAGGAAGTTGAATAAATCTCATAAGTGTTGTGAGCAAGAAGATATCCCACCTTCTATCCAGATGATTTCAGATTAGTCTGTTCGGACATATGCCATTATCTTCATGATTCTTATCAAACTCGGATGAACCACGATCTAAGAAGATTTATTTTGAACCACTAATCAGTGGAGAATAACCAGGAAGTTGAATAAATCTCATATGAGTTATGAGTAAGAAGATATCCCACCTTCTCTTTCACTTGTTTAGAGTGTCTCCGTTGAGACATAACTCTTCGGTACATTGGATCGATGTCTTCTTCATCTTCCTCAATGCGGATCAAGTATCCAAGAGCTCTCCGGTACTGTCCTTCTGTAACCTCGACCACATCATCATCTGCTTCTTGTAGTGCTCTCTGGTATTGTCGGTCTGTGAGCTCAACCACATCATCGTCTGCTTCTTGTCGTGGCTGTTGGTGGGATGGTGGAACATCACATGCTTCTTGTCGTGGCTGTTGGTGGGATGGTGGAACATGAGATGCCTCTTGTCTTGGCTGTTGGTGGCGTGGTGGAATGATCCTAAGCACTGCTGTTGCCGGAAGTGCTAAGACTATTCTTTCCTAGCTTGCATTTCTGTATCAAAGAAACAAATAAATTTTTGAACAATATTTTAACAACAAATTAAAGGAAGTTGTCAATTAGAAATAAGATTACCGTATGAAATCCTCAATTAGAAATCTGCAAACAGAGAAACCTAAACATCAGTTTCTATGTGTCTCATCTAATTGCTATGTAAGAAAGACCTAACCTTTAGGAGTCCCTGTCTCCTTTGCTCCTTCGAGCTTTAGGAAAACTAAAAAAAGAAACAGTATCAGAAGCAGTCTCTTCAAGGAAAATTACAAGGATACGACAAATAGACGATTAGTTTTACCCAAATCTCTTCACAGAAGACGGCAAAAGTAAGGGTTCATCGTTGGAGAGGGTTAGAGATATCGACAAAGAAGAAAGAAGGTAAGGGTTACAGAGATCTTGGAGCGTAAGACATAAGAGAAGGTTGCAGAGATCGTGGAGCTTTCTTTTGAGGGAAACGAGAGAGAGAGAGAGAGAGAGAGAGAGAGAGAGAGAGAGAGAGAGAGAGAGAGAGAGAGAGAGAGAGAGAGAGAGAGAGAGAGAGAGAGAGAGAGAGAGAGAGAGAGAGAGAGAGAGAGAGAGAGAGAGAGAGAGAGAGAGAGAGAGAGAGAGAGAGAGAGATGAGACAGAGATGAGCTTTCTTTTCAGGGAAACGAGAGAGAGAGATATCGAGATCTTCGGTTACGAGTGATATGTGAGAAGGTGATTTAACGGTGAGATGTGAGTAGCTAATCAGATCGTGTGGTTTTGAATAGCTATCCTGGTGATATAATATGATTTGCTCTCACCGAGACAATGGATTTAACGGTGAGATGTGTGAAGGTTCTAATCTGATCGTGTGGTTTATAATAGCTATCTTGGTGATATACTATGATTGGCTGATTTTAGCATGTTATTCATAAATGGTGATTTAAAATGTTTTTAAAATAAATGTCTGAAATAAAAGGTGTTATAGTTAATTGGTAATTATTTTAACAATCGTAAAAACATTACAAATCATCTGAAAATTCTTTTTGTGACTAGTTAATTGAAATACTTGACACACATATGTATACAAAGCCATTTAGGGTATTGATTTTAGAGTTTAGGTTTTGAATAACTGATAAATTGTAAGATTAGATTTCATGATATTATTGTTACAGAATTTAATTTAAACTTAACTTTATTTTAGATTAAATAAATTGTATGAATTTTACCCTAAACTATACCCTAAATATGCCCTAAACTCTATACCCTAAATATACCCTAAACCATTTAGGGTTTTCGATTTATATTTTTGAAACATTATTTTGTATTATTATTAATGCAAATGTTTTTATATACTTTATTTAATGCATATTTTTTAGAAAAATATAATAACCAAGCAACACACTAAATATTCAAGGTGGTACAAATCATACAAATCAACACAGATATAAGGCTTATGTTTTTTAAAGTACTAAAGAGCATTCACGTTTTTTAAAAGTACAACAACATAGTAGATATCTTGTGAGACATTCCTTGAGCATTCATATGTAAAGGAGTTTGTCATTTGGCCAAGCAACTATACTTCCTTGAGCATCAGCAATGATCTGAAGTTCTGAATCAGGTCTCCAAAGTGGTGCATCTTCAATCAGAAGAACATCAACCCATATCTTGCTTGCATTGGGGCCTAACCGAACAAAATGAACGACATCATCTAGATTAGTCGAGGAAACTCGACCTTCTGCAACCTTTTTTCCTGATCCCTTGCAATCTAAGAGGATGCACTTCTTTTTCTCATTCTTGCTGGTGTTAGAGCTGTTACTTGCACTCTAAACAGAAAATCCACACAACAAATTCAGCAACAGCAGAAAATTACCAACCACAATAAAAACTGAGAATGTTTAGAGACCTACCGCATGCGATCTACTTCTAGACATCAGTTCATCTATGTTTGCTTGTACAGTAGCCTTAAGAATCTTATGGATAGGCCATGGGATGTTCTCACCGAGTGCATCACCAATCATCAACTTCTCCACATTTGGTCTCCATAGAGAACCATCTTCATTAACTACCCTATCTACTTTGACAATAGCAGCACTAGGACCCAATGGAATGTTGTTAACCAGTTTTTTTGGGTCAGTTGACTGGAGACGACCCTCAGCAACAAGTACATCCTCCTTTGACCAATCAGATATTAGGATTTTATCGCCTTCTCCCTCTGTAGCTTCTTTACATATTTACTTACCATATTTTTTGAGTAGTCTTCATCCAGAATGAGCTTCTCAAGTTGCCAACACTCGCATCTTCACCTTTCTGGCGCTTACTGCGACGAACTGTACGTGCAACAGATTTCTCCTTCATAATGTTTACCTGAAACTATAATCATTAGAATCATCCCTAATTATACAGTACTACCTTATAATACTAACTACCTAATAATGCTAACTACTAACTAAAGAACTAGCCTAATTATTCAACTACTAGGACCCCATCACAATCAGCCCTAACTTAGAAACTATCATCATCAGAAGATTCATTCCCCAAATCATCATTCTCTTCGATGGTTATTGGCGCAGCTACGAACTTATCTTCGGTTTCTAACTCGTGATACCCTCTTGGCGGTGCTCTCATTACAACACTCCAATTTGATGAGTCATTTTCTCTGGAGTAAAACACTTGTTTTGCTTGAGAAGGCATAATGTATGGATCTTGGAGAAATGCTGCTTGGTTAACGCTGAAGTTGACAAGCATAAAGCCATCTTCCTCCTTGAGACCATTCCCTTTGTTGGCCCACTTACACTTGAATAATGGAACCTGGAACATGTTGTAGTCCAACAATATTATCTCTTGTATCACTCCAAAGTAAGAAACGACATCTGCAACGTGATTGGTATCTTTCACACTTGATCTACACATAGCAAAAGCTTCATATGCTACTCCACTGTTCTGAGTCTTCCGCTTTAAGCATTCAGTATGAAAACGATGTCCATTGATGATATAGCCATTATAGGTTTGAGCATTATGTCTTGGACCAAATGCTAACTATCTTAGTTGGGTCGAATGCTCTTTTGAATTAGTAGGGATCTGATATAAACAAAACCATTATGATTATTAATGAATCAATACTGAGTAAACTAGAAGAGATGTATAGAGAACTTTGTAAATACCTCTTCTTTTAGCCACTATGAAAACAGTTCTCCATGTAACTTCCACAAAAGAGTTTGATTTCTTCTGCAACGGACGTCCTTTTCTTGTAATTCTTCAAGATGCATTCTGATTTACAAATCCAAAGATTTAGAATAATTAACTAAACCTATCATATATTAACTATAAACTATATGGATTCACACTTACTCAACATATGGATTCACAACACCCGTGTTCGTTAACACATATCTGTGAGCAATGTCAAGCTCTTTATCAGATAGTGTAACTTCTGTAGCCTTATGAATTGGACGCCCTTCAAGTATATGCTCATCCAAATCAACATCTTCATTACGATTTGCAGTCTCTAGAACTGGTACAGATGTTTTTAGAAACTCCAAGCAAAAAGCAATACATTCAGCTGCCATATAACCCTCTGCCATACATGCTTCTGGCCTAGCGAAGTTCTTAACAAACGATTTTAGTGTTTTCATGTACCTAATTGTCCATCATACGAAAAATTTGTTAGATATTTGCTTATAACAACTAAAAAGAAAAACCAGAAAACACTATGTACCTTTCAAATCGGTACATCCATCTAAAGTGTACCGGGCCACCCAAACGTGCTTCTCTAGCTAGATGGATTGGGAGATGGAACATTATATTGAAAAGAGATGGAGGAAAAAACCTCTCCATTTGGCACATCGTCTCCACAAGCTCAGACTCCAGTGTTATTAGCTTCTCTGGGTCAATTACACGCTGACATGATCTACTAAAGAAGTTGCATAATCTACTAACTGCAGTCCTAGGTCCTTTTGGCAGCAACCCTCTCAAAGCTACTGGTAACAAGTTCTGCAGAAGAACGTGATGATCATGAGACTTCAGACCACCAATCAAAGGAGGATCAAGTGAGACACAATTTGCAATGTTCGCACAGTAGCCATCTGGTCCTCTGAATTCTGATAATCTCTTACAGAATCTCTTCTTCTCTTCCTTGCTCAGCCAATAAGCAGCAGGAGGTAAGTACATTTTCTTCCCACGTTGCTGAGTGTGTAAGTTACGTCGAATCCCTATCTCCTCCAAATCTTGTCGTGCTTTGACACCATCTTTTTACTTAGTATTGTGCATCAAAAGGGATAGTATAGCATCAGAGACATTCTTCTCCACATGCATTACGTCGATGTTGTGACGCACCGGCATATCCTAACTCAACAAACAAAACCAGAACTTAGTCACAGAAAGTGATAAAGAATTTACACATTTTTTTAATAGACTACTAACCTTCCAGTAGGGTAAATCCAATAGAATAGAACGTTTCTTCCACCTCCATTGGTCAGAGTCTTCTTCATATTCTTCATGTCTAAGCTCCTCACCATCACACAAACCTGATCTTTTCCTTTTGCTTTTCTTCTCCAAAGGTTTCCCAAATTCATTCTTATAATCCTTAAGCAGCTCAAATATTTCAGCTCATGTCTGAATTCTATTAGTCGTCCCTTCCTCTGTAGTGTTGTCGAACCAAACCCTTCGGCGTCGGTAAGGATGACCAGGCCTGAGTCGTTTCCTATTTCCCAAATAGACGTACTTCCGACTAAACTTCAACCACTTAGAAGGTGAATCTTTTCCACATACATTACATCCTTGTTTCCCTTTCACTTTACAACCAGACAAGGTCCCCAAACCTGGATAGTCGCTGATACTCCACAATAGTATAGCCTTCAGTGTGAAATTCTCCTTGGATAATGAGTCATATATCTTGATACCTTCATTCTACAAATCATTCAGATCATCAATCAGAGGAGCAAGATAAACATCGATGTTGTTACTTGGGGCAGTTGGACCAGGTATCAAAAGGGTTAGCATTATGTTCTCTGACTTCATGCACATCGTCGGAGGCATATTGTAGTTCACCAACATAACTGGCCATGTGCTGTGCTTGGTATTCTGGATAGAAAACGGGTTCATCACATCTGTAGATATACCAAGTCGTAGGTTTCTCGGTTCAGCTGCAAAAAGAGGCCATCTAGCATTGACCTGACCCCACGTTAATGAGTCAACCGGGTGTCTCATTGTTCCATCTCCAGAAGCATTACTTAAATGCCATTGCAAATCCTTAGACATTGTCTCCGATCTAAACATCCTCTTGAATCTTTCTTTTATAGGGAAATACCTGAGTACCTTTGCTGGAATCCCATTCTTTGTCTCACCAGAATGCTTATCAACTTCCCATCTTGAAGCCCCACACCTTGGACAGCTACTCATCGCCTCGTACTGTTTCCGGTAAAGAATGCAGTCATTCTTACACGCATGGATGATATCATATCCAAAACCGAATATCTTGAAGAACTTCTTTATCTCAGATGTTGATGTTGGAAGCACATTACCCTTGGGAAGCATGTCATGAACCATACTTAAAAGCTGATCAAAGTAATTCTCTGAAATCGAACTCTTCACTTTGATGCGGTAGAGACCCATAATTGCTGCAACTTTGGTGTAGTTTGGGCACTCCGAGTATAGAGGAGTTTCTGCATCCTCTAATTTCTTCTTAAACTCAAGTTCTTCTTGACTCCCAACAACTTCAGGCTGTTCTCCATCCTTATTCGAGGATTCTGAACCATTTTCAAAGCAGGCAGATCTAAACAACTCGTATGTTTCTAACTCAGCATGTTGATCGTCAACTGTTTTCTCAGACCTCCTCTCTCCATGGATACTCCAACACGCATTTCTCTTGTACTTCTGATCCATTCCCTTAATTACCAAATGATCCAGTATTGTGCCAGCAGTTTGATGACACACATTCCGACAGTCGATACAGGGACATAACATCTGCAGAGGATTACCCAATCTCTTTGTTGATGCATACACAAAACCACGTGCACCTTCCTCATACTCAGTGGTTGCCCTGTAATTTATAAAAAACGATTAGCACAAACCTTGGAAGTTGTAGAGAAGTTCAAGATTAAGCAAAGAAAGTTGTAGAGAAGTTCATACCTTGGAAGCCAAACCCATGACTTGTCCATTACCATAATACCGCAACAGCTCCCAAACCAACGAAACAGAAAGTACTGAAATTAGAAACCCCTAATTGAAACAAATTGAAATCGAAACACCTAAACCCCCAATTATAGTTTCTAAACCCAAGATCTATAAGAAATCGATGAGACAGAGCCAAAAACAAACCTTTAATCGAACACTTTCTTTGCGAACTGGTAGATCTAGGTTTTAGATGTTTGGCGGCTTTTGAAAGGGAGAAATGGATCGAGAGATATCTCTAAGGGAGAAATGCTGCTTGATTATCGTCTTCACTCTATCAATTTCTCAAAGTGAGATGGAAAATGAAAAAAAAAAGAGAAAAACTCGATTGAGACATTTCTGTAAGTGAGATGAGAGGGAGACTGAAAATTTCACTACGTGTTAAGCGGGTCTTTTGTTATGACTCCCCGCTCCCAGTTTCAACAGCGTTTTGAAATACATAATGCTATGTATTCTACGCGTCACCATTTTTTTATTAAAACTACCTATTCGTAGCGTTTACAAAAAACAAAACGCTATTAAAATATCAAACATAGCACAACTTAAGAAACACTATTATGTACTACTATCAATGCGCGAATTTCCTGTAGTGAGCCTGTTCGGACATATGCCAATATCTTCATGATTCTTATAAAACCAGGATGAACCACGATCTAAGAAGCTTTATTTGGAACCACTAATCAGTGGAGAATAACCAGGAAGTTGAATAAATCTCATAGGAGTTGTGAGTAAGAAGATATCTCACTTTCTATCCAGATGATTCCAGATTAGCCTGTTCGGACATATGACAATATATTCATGATTCTTATCAAACCAGGATGAACCAATATGTAAGAAGCTTGATTGGGAACCACTAATCAGTGGATAATAACCAGGAAATTGAATAAATCTCATAGGAGTTGTGATTAAGAAGATATCCCACTTTCTATCCAGATGATTCCAGATTAGCCTCTTCGGACATATGCCAATATCTTCATGATTCTTATCAAACAAGGATGAACCACGATCTAAGTAGCTTTATTTGGAACCACTAATCAGTGGCGAATAACCAGGAAGCTGAATAAATCTCATAAGTGTTGTGAGCAAGAAGATATCCCACATTCAATTCAGATGATTCCAGATTAGCCTGTTCGGACATATGCCATTATCTTCATGATTCTTATCAAACCAGGATGAACCACGATCTAAGAAGCTTTATTTGGAACCTAATCAGTGGAGAATAACCAGGAATTTGAATAAATCTCATAGGAGTTGTGAGTAAGAAGATATCTCACTTTCTATCCAGATGATTCCAGATTAGCCTGTTCGGACATATGACAATATCTTCATGATTCTTATCAAACCAGGATGAACCAATATGTAAGAAGCTTGATTGGGAACCACTAATCAGTGGAGAATAACCAGGAAGTTGAATAAATCTCATAGGAGTTGTGATTAAGAAGATATCCCACTTTCTATGCAGATGATTCCAGATTAGCCTGTTCGGACATATGCCAATATCTTCATGATTCTTATCAAACCAGAATGAACCACGATCTAAGAAGCTTTATTTGGAACCACTAATCAGTGGAGAATAACCAGGAAGTTGAATAAATCTCATAAGTGTTGTGAGCAAGAAGATATCCCACATTCTATCCAGATGATTCCAGATTAGCCTGTTCGGACATATACCATTATCTTCATGATTCTTATCAAACTAGGATGAACCACGATCTAAGAAGATTTATTTTGAACCACTAATCAGTGGAGAATAACCAGGAAGTTGAATAAATCTCATAGGAGTTGTGAGTAAGAAGATATCCCACTTTCTATCCAGATTAGCCTGTTCGGACATATGGCAATATCTTCATGATTCTTATCAAACCAGGATGAACCAATATGTAAGAAGCTTGATTGGGAACCACTAATCAGTGGAGAATAACCAGGAAGTTGAATAAATCTCATAGGAGTTGTGAGTAAGAAAATATCCCACTTTCTATCCAGATGATTCCAGATTAGCCTTTTCGGACATATGCCATTATCCTCATGATTCTTATCAAACCAGGATGAAACACGATCTAAGAAGCTTTATTTGGAACCAATATTCAGTGGAGAATAACCAGGAAGTTAAATAAATCTCATAGGAGTTGTGAGTAAGAAGACATCCCACTTTCTATCCAGATGATTCCAGATTAGCATGTTCGGACCTATGGCAATAGCTTCAAGATTCTTATCAAACCAGGATGAAACACGATCTAAGAAGCTTTATTTGGAACCACTAATCGGTGGAGAATAACCAGGAAGTTGAATAAATCTCATAAGTGATGTGAGCAAGAAGATATCCTACCTTCTATCCAGATGATTCCAGATTAGCCTGTTAGGACATATGCCATTATCTTCATGATTCTTATCAAATCAGGATGAACCACGATCTAAGAAGCTTTATTTGGAACCACTAATCAGTGGAGAATAGCCAGGAAGTTGAATAAATCTCATAGGAGTTGTGAGTAAGAATATATCCCACTTTCTATCCAGATGATTCCAGATTAGCCTGTTCGGACATATGGCAATATCTTCATGATTCTTATCAAACCAGGATGAACCACGATCTAAGAAGCTTTATTTGGAACCACTAATCAGTGGCGAACAACCAGGAAGTTGAATAAATCTGATAAGTGTTGTGAGCAAGAAGATATCCCACCTTCAATCCAGATGATTCCAGATTAGCATGTTCGGACATATGCCATTATCTTCATGATTCTTATCAAACCAGGATGAACCACGATCTAAGAAGCTTTATTTGGAACCACTAATCAGTGGAGAATAACCAGGAAGTTGAATAAATCTCATAGGAGTTGTGAGTAAGAAGATATCTCACTTTCTATCCAGATGATTCCAGATTAGCCTGTTCGGACATATGCCATTATCTTCATGATTCTTATCAAACCAGGTGGGACCCACTAATCAGTGGAGAATAACCAGGAAGTTGAATAAATCTCATAGGAATTGTGAGTAAGAAGATATCCCACTTTCTGTCCAGATGATTCCAGATTAGCCTGTTCGGACATATGGCAATATTTTCATGATTCTTATCAAACCAGGATGAACCAATATGTAAGAAGCTTGATTGGGAACCACTAATCAGTGGAGAATAACCAGGAAGTTGAATAAATCTCATAGGAGTTGTGATTAAGAAGATATCCCACTTTCTATACAGATGATTCCAGATTAGCCTTTTCGGACATATGACAATATCTTCATGATTCTTATCAAACCAGGATGAACCACGATCTAAGAAGCTTTATTTGGAACCACTAATCAGTGGAGAATAACCAGGAAGTTGAATAAATCTCATAGGAGTTGTGAGTAAGATATTATCCCACTTTCTATCTAGATGATTCCAGATTAGCCTGTTCGGACGTATGGTAATATCTTCATGATTCTTATCAAACCCGGATGAACCACGATCTAAGAAGCTTTATTTGGAACCACTAATCAGTGGAGAATAACCAGGAAGTTTAATAAATCTCATAAGTGTTGTGAGTAAGAAGATATCCCACCTTCTATCCAGATGATTCCAGATTAGCCTGTTCGGACATATGCCATTATCTTCATGATTCTTATCAAACCAGGATGAACGAATGTGTAAGAAACTTGATTGGGAACCACTAATCAGTGGAGACTAACCAGGAATTTGAATAAATCTCATAGGAGTTCTGAGTAAGAAGATATCCCACTTTTTATCCAGATGATTCCACATTAGCTTGTTCGGACATATGGCAATATCTTCATGATTATTATCAAACCATGATGAACCACGATCTAAGAAGCTCTATTTGGAACCACTAATCAGTGGAAAATAACCAGGAAGTTGATAAATCTCATAGGAGTTGTGAGTAAGAAGATATCCCACTTTCTATCCAGATGATTCCAGATTAGCCTGTTCGGACATATGGCAATATCTTCATGATTATTATCAAACCAGGATGAACCACGTTCTAAGAAGCTTTATTTGGAACCACTAATCAGTGGTGAATAACCAGGAAGTTGAATAAATCTCATAGGTGTTGTGAGCAAGAAGATATCCCACCTTCAATGATGCGGCCATCAAACCAGTGGTCGAACCAGAGGTCAACCAACCTGCCCAAACCGGCCACTTTGGAGGTACCAGCGATAGAGGTCCAGTCCCAAGCGAATATCTCAACCACCAGAAGCTCTTTTGTCATGAATCTAATTTTACTAGAAGGACAACTCATCAAGGATTCACTGAGACTTGGAATTACAAGAAAAGCTTCTAGGAGAAAGAAGTTATGAATTTTACAAACCGGAGGTTCCCCAGTCCATCCATCTGCGAGTACCCGACTTTTCAAGGAGATTCAAGCCCAATGAAGGAGCGGCCTGAACCAAAGCCGATCATAGGATTCAAGAGGAGTCTCTCATATTTCCAGGAAGCCCAATATCAGGAGAAATGGCCACAGAATTATGAAGTTATGATCCATTCTCCAAAACCGGTCAAACCAGTTCTACACCTGCCTCAATTGGAAGCTAACCGGTTCAATCTGCTTCAAACCAGACATTGGCATCCAGGAGATCATTTCAACCAATCAGGAGGTATTGAAGAAGTCCTTAGCTACACCAGAGCCCAGGAGATCAGCTGGTTCAATGAAGAGTCACTTAAATCAAACCGGAGCTATTTATGGCAAGATTGGACAAGCTTTCGGTTTGATCATTTCCAAGCTATTCCAATCCGACCAGAAGACATCAGGACTAAACCAGGACGTCCAGGAGACATTATAGGAGTCCAAAAAGAGTTCCATGAGTTCATACCATGCACCAGACCCCATTGGATCAGGAGGATCCACACTTACACCAAGCTGCCTTATTTTGAGAATCTTGCAATAAAGCTCCATCAGCTCTTTCTTCAGATCAGGCACGACATCAGCTCATTCCAGACCATAAAGAAGATTCCCAGGAAGCTCACTTATCCCCTTAAACCATCCAGGTTCAAGAAGATATCAAGATACATGATCATCTCTTTGCAAAGGCCAAAAATCAAGCTAAAGGCTAGTTTCATGGAGCCATCAAAGCCTTTGCTTCCAAGACTTTTATTTCGACTTTAGTTGTTTCCTTTAGTCAATTTTAGACTGTTAGAATGTCCCAAGGTCGAGCCTATATAAGCTCAGTAGTTGTCTTTGTAATAAAGTCACCCTTGAATTTTATGAATGAAAATGCAGTTTTCTAGTTTTCTTAAAACTATTGTTTCAAGTCTTTAGAGTTTGTGAGAAGCAGCTCCAGAGCAACCAGGCTTATCAAACTCTCCTTTCACAGAGCTTTGTGGTGTCTATTCAATCCATTTCGTCCATCATCCCATCTGGTTGAGAGATTCAATCAAACCTTCATCCGCAAATCCACTTCAATCCATCATTTGATCAAGCTGAGAGTGATACACATCCAGCAGCTTGATTCCACCATATCTATCATTTATCTTTGTTTATTTACTCTGATTTATTCTTCATATCATTAGCATCTTATTCATATTTCATTTGTTTCTGTTTTGCTCCATAAAAACTCATAAAAATCTATCTTCTTTTTTTTCAGGCTGAACCTCAGTTCATCAAGTCTTATAGTCTGATTTCCAGGCTGTATCATTTGGTATCAGAGCCTAAGCTCCTGACCCAGGTTCATTCTATCCTTGCATCATATTTGTTTACATTTGTTTTGGCATTTATAAATCGAAAAATCCATAAAAACAGTTTCTGCATTTTTGTGTTCTTGTTGCATTCAGAACATTTTTATAAAAAGAGGAAGACAAGTTTAATTTCGTGTAGATCATCTAGGATTCAAATTTTATTCATCAGCTTGTTTGCATTCATTGCCCAGCTCCACTTGCTATATTTATATTTTGTGCATTCATTTAAAAAAAAAAATATGCATTTTGCATTTTTGACTCTTGCATAGAAAATTCAAAAAAAAAAAAATCAGCATTAGTTTGTTTTCCATATTTTCTTTTCATTTGTGTTAATTTTCATTCATTATTGTTTCATTTCGAGTTTGCATCCAGAAAACCAAAAGAAAAATAATTTTTGCATAGTATATTTCATTTGGGTTCATATTGGCATATTTTCTCGGTTTAGTTTAAGTTTCATTATTGCATTGGGTTTATTTTGGTTCAATCATATTTCTCTATTCTTCACTTGATCTTTGAAAGTGGTTTCAGGAAGCCATGGTATGAGAAGCACACAACCAATATCAGATGGCCAAACAGAACCAACATTTGACAGCTTTGCAAGAGGTTGAACAGATTGCTCAGTTGAGGAAAAGAAGAAAGGCACAAGGCCAACGTCCACAGCCAGGAGAAAGAAGATTTGGAGATGCATCAGAGACTGTCTATGTCGAGCCCAAGCCACCAGATCCTTCAAGGATCAATAAAATCCAAATTCTAAAACCCCCAAACTTAATGTTGTTAATTCTCATTTTGATTATAACTCTTTTGCTAATAAAGTTGAACTCTTTAAATTTTCAGGAAAAAGAGGTTATCTTAGATGGGAGAGGAACCTTGATGAATGGTTTCATTACAACAACATCTTGAAGGAAGAAATGCTAGCTTATGCCATTGAACATCTAAAAGGAGATGCCTTTAAATGGTGGGTTCAAGAAGTAGATGATAGATGGTTTTACAAGGAGCCAACTATCAAAACGTGGGGAGTACTTAAGAAAGCCATGAGGTATGAGTTTGCACCAGGTTATACAAGATCTCAGATCAAGGAGCAGTACCCAGGGAGGTATCCAACTCATGGTTCCCAAGAAGCAAGAGAAGCTGTCCACAAAGAGGGTCAAAGAAGCTTACCTCAACAAACCAACTTTCAGCCAAACCAAGGGCACGCCATTGTCCATTGCTTGGGCCAGAAAAGTGACATCCTAAAGGTCATGGAGGTGAGTAAAAACGTCAGCCAAGACACCTTGAGCAGACCCAAAGAAGAGCTAAACAAACCAGTAATTCAAGCAAAGGCTATGGTAAGTCCTATACTTGATAAATTGGTTTATGTATCATCTTCCACTGGTATAAATCACTTGTCTTTGTCAAAGGATGTTAAGACAGGTACTGAGGACCAGAGAGACACAATCTCGACATCCTTGTTGGACTCAAAAAAATTCCAAGATTTATGTCCAATGAGTAAAGAGATTTCAAATCCAAAGAAAGAAGAGGCACCAAGCCAAGGTAACTCTTCTAACTCTAAGGATTTAAAAGAGCAGATATGTTATAAATGTCATAAAAGAGGACACTTTGCTGTAGTTTTTCCAAATAAGAAAGCATTGAAAGAAACATCACTAGAACACTAGAAGAAAACAGATGTTTAACGAGGGCCATTTTCCTCGTTAATTCCTCGTAAAAGGATGTTTACGAGGAATTAACGAGGAAAAGTGTTTCGTCATTTATCGTCCGTCGTAACAAAACTTTCGTCGCCATTTCCTCGTAGACTAGCGAGTCTTCTATTTCCTCGTAAAGACGAAGTTAATATTTCGTCGTAAGTTCCTTGCCGCTTTTCCTCGTAAATCACTCGCGGGCTTTCCTCGTATAAACCACGCGGAACACGCGTCGTTACTTACACGTAAGATCCTTGAAAATAAATCCTCGTAAATTCGATGTAACTTCTTTGAAAATGTTTCCTCGTGAAGTCCACGTAGAGTCCTTGAAATATTTTCCTCGTAAAAACCTCGAAAGGCTTTCCTCGTAAATTCCTCAGAAATCTTTTCGTCGTAAATAACTCGTACAGTGCCAATTTTCGAATTAATAAAAATATTATTTGATAAATATAATAATTATTAATTTAATAAAATAAAAGTATTTAAATATTGGGTTTATAAATAAATTTTAAATAAAGTTCAGAAGCAATAAAATATTTTATATATAATTAAGTTTTGGATTTTATAATACATAAACCGAAAAAAACTAAAAAAACTAAGGCTCGTTCATCGCCTCGTAGAATTCCTCGCTCCTCCTTCTAACATCCTCCTCGTTATGTGTGCCCGATGACTCGCCTAGAATGGGATTTTGTTGTTTCATGTTCTTCAACAAAGCTTCCCATTCCGGATTTGTGGACGCTATAACGTCGATGAAGGCCTCGAGTCCACTCACACGGCTTTTGGTCGCGCCCAGCTCGGAACGCAACTGAGTGACTTCTTCGGTCCGTCTCTGAGCATAAGACGATGTCTCTCTCGGGACATCATTGACGGAACCGATCCCCAACGTACGTTCCTTTTTCTTAGGGACAACCTTAAAAACAAAAAAATTATATTTGTTAGTTAAATTTAAAAGGTAAATTTAATGAATTAATAATTAAAAAGATATAATGTTTAAAAATTTACCTCGTAAATCTTATCCACTTCAGTTGTGGATAAGGTAACGGGTAATCCGTCGGCGGACTGCTGGGTCAGCTGAGTCTGGCGCTCCTCAACCCGAGCAATTACGTCGTTGTAGATTTGCTCGGACTTGCCATCTAAAAACTGGCCTGCCTTGTTCTTGTGGGTCCGCTCGTAAAGTTCAGGAAGAGTCGGGAGACGTCCCAACTCTTTGGCCTAAAAACATTTAAGAAAATTGTTAGAAATATATTTAATTATATTAAAAATAATAATTAAAAAATTATTATTTAATTACGTACCATTTGCAAACAGACACCGGCATGGGGTTTTTGGCCCGTAGAGTGTTGCATCGGGCCGTTACCATGCTCGTCTACCGTGTTACGGGCGGCAGCACAAATGTTTGCGATCCTAATGGAGTTGGGATCCTTCCAGTAACGGATGAGGCCGTCCCAAACATCCGTGGTAAGCTCAGCGGGTTTGCCACAGGTGTACCCCTTGACTATCCAGGCACCCTTCCAGTTGCAAACCGTGTCCGACAAGCGAACTTGCGCCTTCTCGTAAAACGCCTTCCTCACTCTCTCACTGACCCCGATGGACCAATGATACTTCTGCTGCAAAAAAAAAATTAATAATCGGTTATTAAAAAAAAAATATAAAATAGTTAATTAATAGAATTACTTACAGCGTAAATCTTGAACCACGTCTTTCGGATGTAGATCGGCGTCAATTTCCAGTTTGGATGCGCCATGGAGAAGTAACCTTTAATCGTCTCGGTTACATCTGTTGCAAGGCAATTGTCAACCCCAAACCTGGAAAAAAATGAAAATTTAAATTATTTAATGAAGTTATAAATTAAAATAATTATTTAAAAAATGCACTTACCACATAGTCCCGTCGGGTCTGTCGGGGTGATTGGTAAACCAGCTCTGCCTGGCATACCGAGAATATCCTCGACAGTGTACTGCGAGAAGGGAACAGTAGGTGGCACCATGAGATCGGAATGAACAGCGGCGGGGATCTCAGGAGGAGCCATCGGAGGAGGCACCGGAGGAGCCATCGGAGGAGCCATCGGCTGAGCCATCGGAGGAGGCATCGGATGGGCCATCGGAGGAGGCATCGGAGGGAAGAAATGCTGAGTCTCGGGAACAGACTCCTGATCCGAAGAACCTGAACCGCCGGCACCTGAAGAAGAACCTGGCGGGTCTAACTGACTACCAGGCTCACCGAACATCTCCCTGTAGTGAGCAGTAAGCAAGTGCTTGCGAACCTGCAAAAATATATTTTTTTGAGATTATGATCATCAATAATTAAAAATCTATCATCAATAATTAAAAAATCTATCTAACGAACATAAAATCCGTAAACCTATCTAAATTCCCTAAGAATCATGAAGATAATGGCATATGTCCGAACAGGCTAATCTGGAATCATCTGGATAGAAGGTGGGATATCTTCTTGCTCACAACACTTATGAGATTTATTCAACTTCCTGGTTATTCTCCACTGATTAGTGGTTCTAAATAAAGCTTCTTAGATCGTGGTTCATCCTGGTTTGATAAGAATCATGAAGATAATGGCATATGTCCGAACAGGCTAATCTGTAATCATCGGGATAGAAGGTGGGATATCTTCTTGCTCACAAAACTTTTGAGATTTATTCAAGTTCCTGGTTATTCTCCACTGGTTAGTGGTTCCAAATAAAGCTTATTAGATCGTGGTTCATCCTGGTTTGATAAGAATCATGAAGATAATGGCATATGTCCGAACATGCTAATCTGGAACATCTGAATAGAAAGTGGGATATCTTCTTACTCACAACTCCTATGAGATTTATTTAACTTCCTGGTTATTCTCCACTGAATAGTGGTTCCAAATAAAGCTTCTTAGATCGTGGTTCATCCTGGTTTGATAAGAATCATGAAGATATTGCCATATGTCCGAACAGGCTAATCTGGAACATCTGGATAGAAAGTGGGATATCTTCTTACTCACAACTCCTATGAGATTTATTTAACTTCCTGGTTATTCTCCACTGAATAGTGGTTTCAAATAAAGCTTCTTAGATCGTGGTTCATCCTGGTTTGATAAGAATCATGAAGATAATGGCATATGTCCGAACAGGCTAATCTGGAATAATCTGGATAAAAAGTGGGATATCTTCTTACTCACAACTCCTATGAGATTTATTCAACTTCCTGGTTATTTTCCACTGATTAGTGGTTCCAAATAACGCTTCTTAGATCGTGGTTCATCCTGGTTTGATAAGAATCATGAAGATAATGGCATATGTCCGAAAAGGCTAATCTGGAATCATCTGGATAGAAGGTGGGATATCTTCTTGCTCACAACACTTATGAGATTTATTCAACTTCCTGGTTATTCTCCACTGATTAGTGGTTCCAAATAAAGCTTCTTATATCGTGGTTCATCCTGGTTTGATAAGAATCATAAAGATATTGCCATATGTCCGAACAGGCTAATCTGGAATCATCTGGATAGAAAGTGGGATATCTTCTTACTCACAACTCCTATGAGATTTATTTAACTTCCAGGTTATTCTCCACTAAATAGTGGTTCCAAATAAAGCTTCTTAGATCGTGGTTCATCTTGGTTTGATAAGAATCATGAAGATAATGGCATATGTCCGAACAGGCTAATCTGGAATCATCCGGATAGAAAGTGGGATATCTTCTTACTCACAACTCCTATGAGATTTATTCAACTTCTTGGTTATTCTCCACTGATTAGTGCTTCCCAGTCAAGTTTCTTACATATTGGTTCATCCTGGTTTGATAAGAATCATGAAGATATTGCCATATGTCCGAACAGGCTAATCTGGAATCATCTGGATAGAAAGTGGGATATCTTCTTACTCACAACTCCTATGAGATTTATTCAACTTCCTGCTTATTCTCCACTGATTAGTGGTTCCAAATAAAGTTTCTTAGATCGTGGTTCATCCTGGTTTGATAAGAATCATGAAGATAATGGCATATGTCCGAACAGGATAATCTGGAATCATCTGGATAGAAAGTGGGATATCTTCTTACTCACAACTCCTATGAGATTTATTTAACTTCCTGGTTATTCTCCACTAAATAGTGGTTCCAAATAAAGCTTCTTACATCGTGGTTCATCCTGGTTTGATAAGAATCATGAAGATAATGGCATATGTCCGAACATGCTAATCTGGAACATCTGGATAGAAAGTGGGATATCTTCTTACTCACAACTCCTATGAGATTTATTTAACTTCCTGGTTATTCTCCACTGAATAGTGGTTCCAAATAAAGCTTCTTAGATCGTGGGTCATCCTGGTTTGATAAGAATCATGAAGATATTGCCATATGTCCGAACAGGCTAATCTGGAACATCTGGATAGAAAGTGGGATATCTTCTTACTCACAACTCCTATGAGATTTATTTAACTTCCTGGTTATTCTCCACTGAATAGTGGTTCCAAATAAAGCTTCTTAGATCATGGTTCATCCTGGTTTGATAAGAATCATGAAGATAATGGCATATGTCCGAACAGGCTAATCTGGAATAATCTGGATAAAAAGTGGGATATCTTCTTACTCACAACTCCTATGAGATTTATTCAACTTCCTGGTTATTTTCCACTGATTAGTGGTTCCAAATAACGCTTCTTAGATCGTGGTTCATCCTGGTTTGATAAGAATCATGAAGATAATGGCATATGTCCGAACAGGCTAATCTGGAATCATCTGGATAGAAGGTGGGATATCTTCTTGCTCACAACACTTATGAGATTTATTCAACTTCCTGGTTATTCTCCACTGATTAGTGGTTCCAAATAAAGCTTCTTATATCGTGGTTCATCTTGGTTTGATAAGAATCATGAAGATATTGCCATATGTCCGAACAGGCTAATCTGGAATCATCTGGATAGAAAGTGGGATATCTTCTTACTCACAACTCCTATGAGATTTATTTAACTTCCAGGTTATTCTCCACTAAATAGTGGTTCCAAATAAAGCTTCTTAGATCGTGGTTCATCTTGGTTTGATAAGAATCATGAAGATAATGGCATATGTCCGAACAGGCTAATCTGGAATCATCCGGATAGAAAGTGGGATATCTTCTTACTCACAACTCCTATGAGATTTATTAAACTTCTTGGTTATTCTCCACTGATTAGTGCTTCCCAGTCAAGTTTCTTACATATTGGTTCATCCTGGTTTGATAAGAATCATGAAGATATTGTCATATGTCCGAACAGGCTAATCTGGAATCATCTGGATAGAAAGTGGGATATCTTCTTACTCACAACTCCTATGAGATTTATTCAACTTCCTGGTTATTCTCCACTGATAAGTGGTTCCAAATAAAGTTTCTTAGATCGTGGTTCATCCTGGTTTGATAAGAATCATGAAGATAATGGCATATGTCCGAACAGGCTAATCTGGAATCATCTGGATAGAAAGTGGGATATCTTCTTACTCACAACTCCTATGAGATTTATTTAACTTCCTGGTTATTCTCCACTGAATAGTGGTTCCAAATAAAGCTTCTTAGATCGTGGTTCATCCTGGTTTGATAAGAATCATGAAGATAATGGCATATGTCCGAACAGGCTAATCTGGAATCATCTGGATAAAAAGTGGGATATCTTCTTACTCACAACTCCTATGAGATTTATTCTGTTGATGTAAAATGTCAACCCTGAAGTAGTGGCTGACGTAGTTGCTGAAGGAGACGTCTTGTTGAGTGGTGAAGACCATGTGGAGTCGAGTTGCTGAGCTGGAGTCGTATAGATTTGGAGAGCAAGAGAGTATCTTGGAGATATGGAAAGAGGAATAAACTTGAGAAGCAAGTTAATGACTTAAAGGAAGAGGAATAAGTGCATTCCAAGAAAAGGAAAGTTGCACTTATTGTTATGGAAGATGTCTATATTCATGTTGCCTTGGAAACAAGGTTTCTGGAACGTGGAGAATATATAAAATAGCTATGGAGTCGTCTGTATGAAGATAGAGACACAGAGGCTGAGTTTATAGAGAGAGAGAGAGAGAGAAGCTCTTGGAAGTGTTCCGAGTTGTGCTGAAGCAGTGGCTGATGTACTTGACGGAGGAGAGATATAAGCGGTGTAGCTTAGGAATCTTTCAGTAGCGTGTGTTAGGGTGTTAACACTAGACGTGTAAATGCTGAATTAAGCAGATCTTGTAATAGATTGTTGAAAGAAGATTCTAATAAAGCATAATGGTTACTTGTTTTGTTGTGTCTCTCGGTTTACTTTCTGCAGTACTAATGGGGTGCCCCTTTTGTTCCAACAAGTGGTATCATAGCGGGTCACCTAAGTTACTGGTGAGGATCCTGAAGGCAAGAGGAAAGAAGGGAAGATAGAGTACAGCAGAAAGCATGGTGGTTGAGTTTATGCTCGATCTAGAACAATATGGGCATTGGAAAGCAAAGATGAAGGCAAACAACCAGTATCATCTTATAAAAATGTCAATATCACACCTTCTATCCAGATGATTACAGATTAGCCTGTTCGGACATATGCCATTATCTTCATGATTCTTATCAAACCAGGATGAACCACGATCTAAGAAGCTTTATTTGGAACCACTAATCAGTGGAGAATAACCAGGAAGTTGAATAAATCTCATAGGAGTTGTGAGTAAGAAGATATCCCACTTTCTATCCAGATGATTCCAGATTAGCCTGTTCGGACATATGGCAATATCTTCATGATTCTTATCAAACCAGGATGAACCAATATATAAGAAGCTTGATTGGGAACCACTAATCAGTGGAGAATAACCAGGAAGTTGAATAAATCTCATAGGAGTTGTGAGTAAGAAGATATCCCACTTTCTATCCAGATGATTCCAGAAAAGCCTGTTTGAATATATGCCATTATCTTCATGATTCTTATCAAACCAGGATGAACCACGACCTAAGAATCTGTATTTGGAACCACTATTCAGTGGAGAATAAGCAGGAAGTTAAATAAATCTCATAGGAGTTGTGAGGAAGAAGATATCCCACTTTCTATATAGATGATTCCAGATTAGCCTGTTCGGACATATGACAATAGCTTCATGATTCTTATTAAATCAGGATGAACCACGATCTAAGAAGCTTTATTTGGAACCACTAATCAGTGGAGAATAACCAGGAAGTTGAAAAAATCTCATAAGTGTTGTGAGCAACAAGATATCCCACCTTCTATCCAGATAATTCCAGATTAGCATGTTCGGACATATGCCATTATCTTCATGATTCTTATCAAACCAGGATGAACCACGATCTAAGAAGCTTTATTTGGAACCACTAATCAGTGGAGAATAACCAGGAAGTTGAATAAATCTCATAGGAGTTGTGAGCAAGAAGATATCCCACTTTCTATCCAGATGATTCCAGATTAGCTTGTTCGGACATATGGTAATATCTTCATGATTCTTATCAAACTAGGATGAACCAATATATAAGAAGCTTGATTGGGAACCACTAATCAGTGGAGAATAACCAGGAAGTTGAATAAATCTCATAGGAGTTGTGAGTAAGAAGATATCCCACTTTCTATCCCGATGATTCCAGATTAGCCTGTTCGGACATATGCCATTATCTTCATGATTCTTATCAAACCAGGATGAACCAATATATAAGAAGCTTCATTGGGAACCACTAATCAGTGGAGAATAACCAGGAAGTTGAATAAATCTCATAGGAGTTGTGAGTAAGAAGATATCCCACTTTCTATCCAGATGATTCCAGATTAGCCTGTTCGGACATATGGCAATAGCTTCATGGTGTAGCCATGACCAGAGACCTTGAGGAGGAGCTGAGTGACACTGATGAGGAGGCTGCTGATGAGGAGAACCAGGACCAGAACCAGAACCAGAGAGATACACCAGGAGAGCCAGCTAGTGTGTGGATTGGACCAATGACTAGATCAAGGCTGAGAGCACAAGAGAAGAGTCTCCTACACTTAGCCAAAATCGTGGGAGGTGTTTACAAGGGAGATAACCAAGACAAACCAGCCTGTTGGTTCAATTTAATTAAATTGTAATGTTTCTGGTTATTGGCCTTTCATTTAATTTAAACCAGAAACAATAAACCAAGTTTGGGTAGGATTAGGATTTTAAATTAGACCAATTTCGATTTTAATTAGTTCTAGGATTAGGATTAAACCATCTGGTTTAAGCCTAGGGTTTTCTTTTGATTTCTGTCGACTTCTTTAAGACGGTGCAAGCAGCCTGCTTTGTTTTTCATTCAACTTTCAATCTAAGAATTATTTTCTCAAGTTGTTTCAAGTCTTCAAGCTTTCTCTGTTCAGCTAAAGGAACATTGATCTCACTTAAAGGAAGGAATTCCTTGTGAATCCATCTTAGACTATACAGGGTAATCCTGTGTCTTTGAATAGCTACCCATCTTTGCAGCCACACCATAGCTGTAGAGAGCCGACCATAGTTCAATAGAGTGCTAGTAGCCTCTTAGAACACCCACTTCCATTACCTTCAAGTGATCCAGGAGCATAAGCCATACCCAGGCTGCACCAAGTGGTATCAGAGGGCGTGGATACAGGTACCAGAACCAGGAACATCAAGTGTTTCAAGTGCCATGGCTTTGCGCATTATGCTAGTGATTGTACCAACAAGAAGGTGATGACTATCTTAGCTAATGGGGAAGTGATATCTGAGGATGAAGATGGCGACCAGGAGCTTGATGAGGATGGCGTGGAGTATCCAGTCCAAGGGGAACTACTGGTTACTAGGAGACTTCTCAATGTTCAGCCTAAGGTCAAAGAGGATGAGCAGAGAGAAAACTTGTTCCACACAAGGTGTTTGATTCAAGACAAAGTGTGCAGCTTAATCATTGATGGAGGTAGCTGTACTAATGTGGCAAGTAATGAGCTAGTGGAGAAACTAGGTCTTGAAGTGATCAAACACCCTAAGCCATATCTGTTGCAATGGATCAATGATGAGGGAGGACTAAAGATCACCAAGCAAGTGAAAGTCCTACTATCAGTGGGAAAGTATCAGGATGAGATCACTTGTGATGTAGCACCTCTTGAAGCTAGCCACATCCTCCTTGGTCGTCCATGGCAGTATGACAAGAGAGCATTACATGATGGCTTCACCAACATATACACTTTTGCTCACAAGGAGAAACAAGTGACACTGGCGCCAATGACACCTCAAGAAGTGCACCAAGATCAAATGCTTCTTAAAAGGAGGAGGGAGGACGCCAAGGCTGCTGGTAAGACCTTGCTACTAGAAGAAACCAAACAGGTAAGTAGACTCAACCTCTTTGCTACTGCTAAGGATATTAAAACTGCTGTGATTGAACAATCAAATTTTATCCTAGTAGTTTATAAGGAATTGTTGAGCTCTACTACTAACCTTGCTCTTGAGATTCCAGAGGAGATTGAATGTCTTTTGCAGGAGTATAAGGATGTGTTTCCAGAAGACAATCCCATGGGACTGCCGCCTATTAGGGGCATAGAGCACCAAATTGATTTTGTGCCAGGGGCTACCTTACCAAACCGTCCAGCATACAGGACCAATCATGTGGAGACTAAGGAGCTTCAAAAACAAGTCAATGACCTGCTGGAGAAAGGCCATATCAGGGAGAGCATGAGTCCTTGTAATGTACCTGTTTTACTGGTGCCTGAGAAAGATGGAAGCTGGAGGATGTGTGTGGATTGCAGAGCCATCAACAACATAACAGTTAAGTACAGACATCCAATCCCTCGCTTAGATGATATGCTAGATGAGTTACATGGTTCATGTGTCTTTTCTAAAATTGATTTAAAGAGTGGTTACCACCAGATTAGAATGAAAGAAGGAGATGAGTGGAAAACTGCCTTTATAACTAAGCTAGGATTGTATGAATGGCTTGTGATGCCTTTTGGATTGACTAATGCACCTAGTACTTTCATGAGGTTAATGAATCATGTCTTGAGAGCTTTGATAGGGCGATTTGTAGTTGTGTATTTTGATGATATCCTGATTTACAGCAAGACTATGGAAGAACATGTTAACCACTTGAAACAAGTTCTAGATGTGCTTAGAAAAGAAAATCTGTATGCTAACTACAAGAAGTGTTCCTTTGGCACAGATAACCTTGTCTTTTTAGGTTTTGTTGTGACTTCACAGGGTATACAGGTTGATGAGGAGAAGGTGAAAGCCATCAGGGAGTGGCCGATCCCTAAGTCTATTGGAGAGGTCAGGAGTTTTCATGGACTTGCTGGCTTCTATTGGAGGTTTGTGAGAGATTTCAGTACAGTTGCAGCACCACTAACTGAAATAATCAAGAAGAGTGTAGGTTTCACTTGGGGACCAGACCAGGAAGAAGCATTTCAAATGCTAAAGGATAAATTAACAAGTGCTCCCTTACTTGCACTTCCTGATTTTTCTAAAACTTTTGAAATTGAATGTGATGCATCTGGTATTGGGATTGGAGCTGTGTTGATGCAGGATAAGAAGCCCATAGCTTATTTCAGTGAGAAGCTAGGAGGCGCCACCTTGAACTATCCTACCTATGATAAGGAGCTGTATGCCTTGGTGAGGGCTCTACAAGTGTGGCAACACTACTTGTGGCCTAAGGAGTTTGTGATCCATACAGATCATGAGTCTCTTAAACATCTCAAGGGGCAACAGAAGCTGAACAAGAGGCACGCCAGGTGGGTGGAGTTCATTGAGACATTTCCTTATGTCATCCACTACAAGAAAGGTAAGGAGAATGTAGTGGCTGATGCACTCTCCAGAAGGTATACTCTGTTATCTTCCATGGAAACTAAACTTTTAGGCTTTGAACATATCAAATCTTGCTATGCTGATGATCCTGAGTTTAAAGATGTGTTTAGAGAGTCTGAGAAACATGCTAGTGGGAAGTTCTATCAAGTAAAAGGATTTCTTTTCTATGATAACCGCCTGTGTGTTCCTAATGGTTCTTTGAGAGAATTGTATGTTAGGGAAGCTCATGCAGGAGGACTGATGGGACACTTTGGAGTCGCCAAAACACTCTCCACACTGCAAGATCACTTCTATTGGCCGAACATGAAGAAAGAAGTGGAGCGTGTGTGTTAAAGGTGTGTTGTGTGCAAGCAGGCCAAGTCTAAGGTCCAGCCAACAGGTTTGTATACACCTCTTCCTATCCCTACTGCACCCTGGATTGATATATCTATGGACTTTGTCTTAGGACTGCCTAGAACCAGGAAAGGAAGAGATAGTATCTTTGTGGTTGTTGATAGGTTCTCTAAGATGGCTCACTTCATACCTTGCCATAAAACTGATGATGCATCTTTGGTAGCTGATCTATTCTTTAGAGAAGTTGTTAGACTGCATGGTATGCCTAGGATTATAGTTTCTGATAGGGATACTAAGTTCCTTAGCTATTTCTGGAAAACTCTGTGGGGAAAGTTGGGAACTAAGCTATTGTTTTCAACTACTTGTCATCCCCAAACTGATGGTCAGACTGAAACAGTCAATAGGACATTGTCTACTCTCTTGCGAGCCATCATTAAGAGTAACATTAGGACTTGGGAAGATTCTTTACCTCATGTAGAGTTTGCATACAATAGGGCAGTGCATTCAGTTACTAAGCTCTCACCTATTCAAGTTGTTTATGGTTTTAACCCACTGTCTCCTCTTGATTTGTTTGCTCTGCCTTTAAAAGAACAAACTAACCTGGATGGCAAGCAGAAGGCCGAGTTTGTTTTGTCTTTGCATGAACAGGTCAGGAAGAACTTTGAGGAGAGGACCAAGATGTATGAGAGGCACAAGAACAAGGCGCGCAAGGAGCTAGTACTTGAGCCGGGTGATCTTGTGTGGATTCACATGAGAAAGGAGAGGTTTCCTGTTGAAAGGAAATCAAAGTTGCTACCAAGGAAAGATGGACCTTTCAAAGTGCTGAAAAGAATCAACAACAATGCCTACCAGATTGATCTTGAAGGGAAGTACACAATCAGTTCTACTTTCAATGTTTCTGACTTGGATCCTTATTTTGCAGATGAAACAGATTTGAGGTCAAATCCTTTTAAAGGAGGAGGGGATCGTGTAGCCATGACCAGAGACCTTGAGGAGGAGCTGAGTGACACTGATGAGGAGGCTGCTGATGAGAAGAACCAGGACCAGAACCAGAACCAGAGAGATACACCAGGAGAGCCAGCTAGTGTGTGGATTGGACCAATGACTAGATCAAGGCTGAGAGCACAAGAGAAGAGTCTCCTACACTTAGCCAAAATCGTGGGAGGTGTTTGCAAGGGAGATAACCAAGACAAACCAGCCTGTTGGTTCAATTTAATTAAATTGTAATGTTTCTGGTTATTGGGCTTTCATTTAATTTAAACCAGAAACAATAAACCAAGTTTGGGTAGGATTAGGATTTTAAATTAGACCAATTTCGATTTTAATTAGTTCTAGGATTAGGATTAAACCATCTGGTTTAAGCCTAGGGTTTTCTTTTGATTTCTGTCGACTTCTTTAAGAAGACGGTGCAAGCAGCCTGCTTTGTTTTTCATTCAACTTTCAAGCTAAGAATTATTTTCTCAAGTTGTTTCAAGTCTTCAAGCTTTCTCTGTTCAGCTAAAGGAACATTGATCTCACTTAAAGGAAGGAATTCCTTGTGAATCCATCTTAGACTATACAGGGTAATCATGTGTCTTTGAGTAGCTACCCATCTTTGCAGCCACACCATAGCTGTAGAGAGCCGACCATAGTTCAACAGAGTGCTAGTAGCCTCTTAGAACACCCACTTCCATTACTTTCAAGTGATCCAGGAGCATAAGCCATACCCAGGCTGCACCACTTCATGATTCTTATCAAACAAGGATGAACCACGATCTAAGAAGCTTTATTTGGAACCACTAATCAGTGGAGAATAACCAGGAAGTTGAATAAATCTCATAAGTGTTGTGAGCAACGATATCCCACCTTCTATCCAGATGATTACAAATTAGCCTGTTCGGACATATGCCATTATCTTCATGATTCTTATCAAACCAGGATGAACCACGATCTAAGAAGCTTTATTTGGAACCACTAATCAGTGGAGAATAACCAGGAAGTTGAATAAATCTCATAGGAGTTGTGAGTACGAAGATATCCCACTTTCTATCCAGATGATTCCAGATTATCCTGTTCGGACATATGCCGTTATCTTCATGATTCTTATCAAACCAGGATGAACCACGATCTAAGAAGCTTTATTTGGAACCACTAATCAGTGGAGAATAACCAGGAAGTTGAATAAATCTCATAGGAGTTGTGAGTAAGAAGATATCCACTTTCTATCCAGATGATTCCAGATTAGCCTGTTCAGACATATGGCAATATCTTCATGATTCTTATCAAACCAGGATGAACCAATATATAAGAAGCTTGATTGGGAACCACTAATCAGTGGAGAATAACCAGGAAGTTTAATAAATCTCATAGGAGTTCTGAGTAAGAAGATATCCCACTTTCTATCCAGATGATTCCAGATCTGTTCGGACATATGCCATTATCTTCATGATTCTTATCAAACCAGGATGAACCACGATCTAAGAAGCTTTATTTGGAACCACTATTCAGTGGAGAATAACCAGGAAGTTAAATAAATCTCATAGGAGTTGTGAGGAAGAAGATATCCCACTTTCTATATAGATGATTCCAGATTAGCCTGTTCGGACATATGACAATAGCTTCATGATTCTTATTAAACCAGGATGAACCACGATCTAAGAAGCTTTATTTGGAACCACTAATCAGTGGAGAATAACCAGGAAGTTGAATAAATCTCATAAGTGTTGTGAGCAAGAAGATATCCCACCTTCTATTCAGATGATTACAGATTAGCCTGTTCGGACATATGGCAATATCTTCATGATTCTTATCAAACCAGGATGAACCACGATCTAAGAAGCTTTATTTGGAACCACTAATCAGTGGAGAATAACCAGGAAGTTGAATAAATCTCATAGGAGTTGTGAGTAAGAAGATATCCCACTTTCTATCCAGATGATTCCAGATTAGCCTGTTCGGACATATGGCAATATCTTCATGCTTCTTATCAAACCAGGATGAACCAATATATAAGAAGCTTGATTGGGAACCACTAATCAGTGGAGAATAACCAGGAAGTTGAATAAATCTCATAGGAGTTGTTAGTAAGAAGATATCCCACTTTCTATCCAGATGATTCCAGATTAGCTTGTTCAGACATATGCCATTATCTTCATGATTCTTATAAAACCAGGATGAACCACGATCTAAGAAGCTTTATTTGGAACCACTAATCTGTGGAGAATAACCAGGAAGTTGAATAAATCTCATAGGAGTTGTGAGGAAGAAGATATCCCACTTTTTATCCAGATGATTCTAGATTAGCCTGTTCGGACATATGGCAATAGCTCCATTATTCTTATCAAACCAGGATGAACCACGATCTAAGAAGCTTTATTTGGAACCACTAATCAGTGGAGAATAACCAGGAAGTTGAATAAATCTCATAAGTGTTGTGAGCAAGAAGATATCCCACCTTCTATCCAGATGATTCCAGATTAGCCTGTTCGGACATATGCCATTATCTTCATGATTCTTATCAAACCAGGATGAACCACGATCTAAGAAGCTTTATTTGGAACCACTAATCAGTGGAGAATAACCAGGAAGTTGAATAAATCTAATAGGAGTTGTGAGTAAGAAGATATCCCACTTTCTATCCAGATGATTCCAGATTAGCCTGTTCGGACATATGGCAATATCTTCATGCTTCTTATCAAACCAGGATGAACCAATATATAAGAAGCTTGATTGGGAACCACTAATCAGTGGAGAATAACCAGGAAGTTGAATAAATCTCATAGGAGTTGTGAGTAAGAAGATATCCCACTTTCTATCCAGATGATTCCAGATTAGCCTGTTCGGACATATGCCATTATCTTCATGATTCTTATCAAACCAGGAAGAACCACGATCTAAGAAGCTTTATTTGGAACCACTAATCAGTGGAGAATAACCAGGAAGTTGAATAAATCTCATAGGAGTTGTGAGTAAGAAGATATCCCACTTTCTGTCCAGATGATTCCAGATTAGCCTGTTCAGACATATGCCATTATCTTCATGATTCTTATCAAACCAGGATGAACCATGATCTAAGAAGCTTTATTTGGAACCACTAACCAGTGGAGAATAACCAGGAAGTTGAATAAATCTCATAAGTGTTGTGAGCAACAAGATATCCCACCTTCTATCCAGATGATTACAGATTAGCATGTTCGGACATATGCCATTATCTTCATGATTCTTATCAAACCAGGATGAACCACGATCTAAGAAGCTTTATTTAGAACCACTAATCAGTGGAGAATAAGCAGGAAGTTGAATAAATCTCATATGAGTTGTGAGTAAGAAGATATCCCACTTTCTATCCATATGATTCCAGATTAGCCTGTTCGGACATATGGTAATATCTTCATGATTCTTATCAAACCAGGATGAACCAATATATAAGAAGCTTGATTGGGAACCACTAATCAGTGGAGAATAACCAGGAAGTTGAATAAATCTCATAGGAGTTGTGAGTACGAAGATATCCCACTTTCTATCCAGATGATTCCAGATTATCCTGTTCGGACATATGCCGTTATCTTCATGATTCTTATCAAACCAGGATGAACTACGATCTAAGAAGCTTTATTTGGAACCACTAATCAGTGGAGAATAACCAGGAAGTTGAATAAATCTCATAGGAATTGTGAGGAAGAAGATATCCCACTTTCTATCCAGATGATTCCAGATTAGCCTGTTCGGACATATGGCAATAGCTTCATGATTCTTATCAAACCAGGATGAACCACGATCTAAGAAGCTTTATTTGGAACCACTAATCAGTGGAGAATAACCAGGAAGTTGAATAAATCTCATAAGTGTTGTGAGCAACAAGATATCCACCTTCTATCCAGATGATTACAAATTAGCATGTTCGGACAAATGCCATTATCTTCATGATTCTTATCAAACCAGGATGAACCATGATCTAAGAAGCTTTATTTGGAACCACTAATCAGTGGAGAATAACCAGGAAGTTGAATAAATCTCATAAGTGTTGTGAGCAACAAGATATCCCACCTTCTATCCAGATGATTACAGATTAGCCTGTTCGGACATATGCCATTATCTTCATGATTCTTATCCAACCAGGATGAACCACGATCTAAGAAGCTTTATTTGGAACCACTAATCAGTGGAGAATAACCAGGAAGTTGAATAAATCTCATAGGAGTTGTAAGTAAGAAGATATCCCACTTTCTATCCAGATGATTCCAGATTAGCCTGTTCGGACATATGCCATTATCTTCATGATTCTTATCAAACCAGGATGAACCACGATCTAAGAAGCTTTATTTGGAACCACTAATCAGTGGAGAATAACCAGGAAGTTGAATAAATCTCATAGGAGTTGTGAGTACGAAGATATCCCACTTTCTATCCAGATGATTCCAGATTATCCTGTTCGGACATATGCCGTTATCTTCATGATTCTTATCAAACCAGGATGAACTACGATCTAAGAAGCTTTATTTGGAACCACTAATAGGTGGAGATTAACCAGGAAGTTGAATAAATCTCATAGGAATTGTGAGGAAGAAGATATCCCACTTTCTATCCAGATGATTCCAGATTAGCCTGTTCGGACATATGGCAATAGCTTCATGATTCTTATCAAACCAGGATGAACCACGATCTAAGAAGCTTTATTTGGAACCACTAATCAGTGGAGAATAACCAGGAAGTTGAATAAATCTTATAAGTGTTGTGAGCAACAAGATATCCCACCTTCTATCCAGATGATTACAAATTAGCATATTCGGACAAATGCCATTATCTTCATGATTCTTATCAAACCAGGATGAACCATGATCTAAGAAGCTTTATTTGGAACCACTAATCAGTGGAGAATAAACAGGAAGTTGAATAAATCTCATAAGTGTTGTGAGCAACAAGATATCCCACCTTCTATCCAGATGATTACAAATTAGCCTGTTCGGACATATGCCATTATCTTCATGATTCTTATCAAACCAGGATGAACCACGATCTAAGAAGCTTTGTTTGGAACCACTAATCAGTGGAGAATAACCAGGAAGTTGAATAAATCTCATAGGAGTTGTGAGTAAGAAGATATCCCACTTTCTATCCAGATGATTCTAGATTAGCCTGTTCGGACATATGGCAATATCTTCATGATTCTTATCAAACCAGGATGAACCAATATATAAGAAGCTTGATTGTGAACCACTAATCAGTGGAGAATAACCAGGAAGTTGAATAAATCTCATAGGAGTTGTGAGTAAGAAGATATCCCACTTTCTATCCAGATGATTCCAGATTAGCCTGTTCGGACATATGCCATTATCTTCATGATTCTTATCAAACCAGGATGAACCACGATCTAAGAAGCTTTATTTGGAACCACTAATCAGTGGAGAATAACCAGGAAGTTGAATAAATCTTATAGGAGTTGTGAGTAAGAAGAAATCCCACTTTCTATCCAGATGATTCCAGATTAGCATGTTCGGACATATGGCAATATCTTCATGATTCTTATCAAACCAGGATGAACCAATATATAAGAAGCTTGATTGTGAACCACTAATCAGTGGAGAATAACCAGCAAGTTCAATAAATCTCATAGGAGTTGCGAGTAAGAAGATATCCCACTTTCTATCCAGATGATTCCAGATTAGCCTGTTCGGACATATGGCAATATCTTCATGATTCTTATCAAACCAGGATGAACCAATATATAAGAAGCTTGATTGTGAACCACTAATCAGTGGAGAATAACCAGGAAGTTGAATAAATCTCATAGGAGTTGTGAGTAAGAAGATATCCCACTTTCTGTCCAGATGATTCCAGATTAGCCTGATCAGACATATGCCATTATTTTCATGATTCTTATCAAACCAGGATGAACCATGAGCTAAGAAGCTTTATTTGGAACCACTAATCAGTGGAGAATAACCAGGAAGTTGAATAAATCTCATAAGTGTTGTGAGCAACAAGATATCCCACCTTCTATCCAGATGATTACAGATTAGCATGTTCGGACATATGCCATTATCTTCATGATTCTTATCAAACCAGGATGAACCACGATCTAAGAAGCTTTATTTAGAACCACTAATCAGTGGAGAATAAGCAGGAAGTTGAATAAATCTCATATGAGTTGTGAGTAAGAAGATATCCCACTTTCTATCCAGATGATTCCAGATTAGCCTGTTCGGACATATGGTAATATCTTCTTGATTCTTATCAAACCAGGATGAACCAATATATAAGAAGCTTGATTGGGAACCACTAATCAGTGGAGAATAACCAGGAAGTTGAATAAATCTCACAGGAGTTGTGAGTACGAAGATATCCCACTTTCTATCCAGATGATTCCAGATTATCCTGTTCGGACATATGCCGTTATCTTCATGATTCTTATCAAACCAGGATGAACCACGATCTAAGAAGCTTTATTTGGAACCACTAATCAGTGGAGAATAACCAGGAAGTTGAATAAATGTCATAGGAATTGTGAGGAAGAAGATATCCCACTTTCTATCCAGATTAGCTTGTTCGGACATATGGCAATAGCTTCATGATTCTTATCAAACCAGGATGAACCACGATCTAAGAAGCTTTATTTGGAACCACTAATCAGTGGAGAATAACCAGGAAGTTGAAAAAATCTCATAAGTGTTGTGAGCAACAAGATATCACACCTTCTATCCAGATGATTACAAATTAGCCTGTTCGGACAAATGCCATTATCTTCATGATTCTTATCAAACCAGGATGAACCATGATCTAAGAAGCTTTATTTGGAACCACTAATCAGTGGAGAATAACCAGGAAGTTGAATAAATCTCATAAGTGTTGTGAGCAACAAGATATCCCACCTTCTATCCAGATGATTACAGATTAGCCTGTTCGGACATATGCCATTATCTTCATGATTCTTATCAAACCAGGATGAACCACGATCTAAGAAGCTTTATTTGGAACCAATAATCAGTGGAGAATAACCAGGAAGTTGAATAAATCTCGTAGGAGTTGTGAGTAAGAAGATATCCCACTTTCTATCCAGATGATTCCAGATTAGCCTGTTCGGACATATGGCAATATCTTCATGATTCTTATCAAACCAGGATGAACCACGATCTAAGAAGCTTTATTTGGAACCACTAATCAGTGGAGAATAACCAGGAAGTTGAATAAATCTCATAGGAGTTGTGAGTAAGAAGAAATCCCACTTTCTATCCAGATGATTCCAGATTAGCCTGTTCGGACATATGGTAATATCTTCTTGATTCTTATCAAACCAGGATGAACCAATATATAAGAAGCTTGATTGGGAACCACTAATCAGTGGAGAATAACCAGGAAGTTGAATAAATCTCACAGGAGTTGTGAGTACGAAGATATCCCACTTTCTATCCAGATGATTCCAGATTATCCTGTTCGGACATATGCCGTTATCTTCATGATTCTTATCAAACCAGGATGAACCACGATCTAAGAAGCTTTATTTGGAACCACTAATCAGTGGAGAATAACCAGGAAGTTGAATAAATGTCATAGGAATTGTGAGGAAGAAGATATCCCACTTTCTATCCAGATTAGCTTGTTCGGACATATGGCAATAGCTTCATGATTCTTATCAAACCAGGATGAACCACGATCTAAGAAGCTTTATTTGGAACCACTAATCAGTGGAGAATAACCAGGAAGTTGAAAAAATCTCATAAGTGTTGTGAGCAACAAGATATCACACCTTCTATCCAGATGATTACAAATTAGCCTGTTCGGACAAATGCCATTATCTTCATGATTCTTATCAAACCAGGATGAACCATGATCTAAGAAGCTTTATTTGGAACCACTAATCAGTGGAGAATAACCAGGAAGTTGAATAAATCTCATAAGTGTTGTGAGCAACAAGATATCCCACCTTCTATCCAGATGATTACAGATTAGCCTGTTCGGACATATGCCATTATCTTCATGATTCTTATCAAACCAGGATGAACCACGATCTAAGAAGCTTTATTTGGAACCAATAATCAGTGGAGAATAACCAGGAAGTTGAATAAATCTCGTAGGAGTTGTGAGTAAGAAGATATCCCACTTTCTATCCAGATGATTCCAGATTAGCCTGTTCGGACATATGGCAATATCTTCATGATTCTTATCAAACCAGGATGAACCACGATCTAAGAAGCTTTATTTGGAACCACTAATCAGTGGAGAATAACCAGGAAGTTGAATAAATCTCATAGGAGTTGTGAGTAAGAAGAAATCCCACTTTCTATCCAGATGATTCCAGATTAGCCTGTTCGGACATATGGCAATATCTTCATGATTCTTATCAAACCAGGATGAACCAATATATAAGAAGCTTGATTGTGAACCACTAATCAGTGGAGAATAACCAGCAAGTTGAATAAATCTCATAGGAGTTGCGAGTAAGAAGATATCCCACTTTCTATCCAGATGATTCCAGATTAGCCTGTTCGGACATATGGCAATATCTTCATGATTCTTATCAAACCAGGATGAACCAATATATAAGAAGCTTGATTGTGAACCACTAATCAGTGGAGAATAACCAGGAATTTGAATAAATCTCATAGGAGTTGTGAGTAAGAAGATATCCCACTTTCTATCCAGATGATTCCAGATTAGCCTGTTCGGACATATGCCATTATCTTCATGATTCTTATCAAACCAGGAAGAACCACGATCTAAGAAGCTTTATTTGGCACCACTAATCAGTGGAGAATAACCAGGAAGTTGAATAAATCTCATAGGAGTTGTGAGTAAGAAGATATCCCACTTTCTGTCCAGATGATTCCAGATTAGCCTGTTCAGACATATGCCATTATCTTCATGATTCTTATCAAACCAGGATGAACCATGAGCTAAGAAGCTTTATTTGGAACCACTAATCAGTGGAGAATAACCAGGAAGTTGAATAAATCTCATAAGTGTTGTGAGCAACAAGATATCCCACCTTCTATCCAGATGATTACAGATTAGCCTGTTCGGACATATGCCATTATCTTCATGATTCTTATCAAACCAGGATGAACCACGATCTAAGAAGCTTTATTTAGAACCACTAATCAGTGGAGAATAAGCAGGAAGTTGAATAAATCTCATATGAGTTGTGAGTAAGAAGATATCCCACTTTCTATCCAGATGATTCCAGATTAGCCTGTTCGGACATATGGTAATATCTTCTTGATTCTTATCAAACCAGGATGAACCAATATATAAGAAGCTTGATTGGGAACCACTAATCAGTGGAGAATAACCAGGAAGTTGAATAAATCTCACAGGAGTTGTGAGTACGTAGATATCCCACTTTCTATCCAGATGATTCCAGATTATCCTGTTCGGACATATGCCGTTATCTTCATGATTCTTATCAAACCAGGATGAACCACGATCTAAGAAGCTTTATTTGGAACCATTAATCAGTGGAGAATAACCAGGAAGTTGAATAAATCTCATAGGAATTGTGAGGAAGAAGATATCCCACTTTCTATCCAGATGATTCCAGATTAGCCTGTTCGGACATATGGCAATAGCTTCATGATTCTTATCAAACCAGGATGAATCACGATCTAAGAAGCTTTATTCGGAACCACTAATCAGTGGAGAATAACCAGGAAGTTGAATAAATCTCATAAGTGTTGTGAGCAACAAGATATCACACCTTCTATCCAGATGATTACAAATTAGCCTGTTCGGACAAATGCCATTATCTTCATGATTCTTATCAAACCAGGATGAACCATGATCTAAGAAGCTTTATTTGGAACCACTAATCAGTGGAGAATAACCAGGAAGTTGAATAAATCTCATAAGTGTTGTGAGCAACAAGATATCCCACCTTCTATCCAGATGATTACAGATTAGCCTGTTCGGACATATGCCATTATCTTCATGATTCTTATCAAACCAGGATGAACCATGATCTAAGAAGCTTTATTTGGAACCAATAATCAGTGGAGAATAACCAGGAAGTTGAATAAATCTCGTAGGAGTTGTGAGTAAGAAGATATTCCACTTTCTATCCAGATGATTCCAGATTAGCCTGTTCGGACATATGGCAATATCTTCATGATTCTTATCAAACCAGGATGAACCAATATATAAGAAGCTTGATTGTGAACCACTAGTCAGTGGAGAATAACCAGGAAGTTGAATAAATCTCATAGGAGTTGTGAGTAAGAAGATATCCCACTTTCTATCCAGATGATTCCAGATTAGCCTGTTCGGACATATGGTAATATCTTCTTGATTCTTATCAAACCAGGATGAACCAATATATAAGAAGCTTGATTGGGAACCACTAATCAGTGGAGAATAACCAGGAAGTTGAATAAATCTCACAGGAGTTGTGAGTACGTAGATATCCCACTTTCTATCCAGATGATTCCAGATTATCCTGTTCGGACATATGCCGTTATCTTCATGATTCTTATCAAACCAGGATGAACCACGATCTAAGAAGCTTTATTTGGAACCATTAATCAGTGGAGAATAACCAGGAAGTTGAATAAATCTCATAGGAATTGTGAGGAAGAAGATATCCCACTTTCTATCCAGATGATTCCAGATTAGCCTGTTCGGACATATGGCAATAGCTTCATGATTCTTATCAAACCAGGATGAATCACGATCTAAGAAGCTTTATTCGGAACCACTAATCAGTGGAGAATAACCAGGAAGTTGAATAAATCTCATAAGTGTTGTGAGCAACAAGATATCACACCTTCTATCCAGATGATTACAAATTAGCCTGTTCGGACAAATGCCATTATCTTCATGATTTTTATCAAACCAGGATGAACCATGATCTAAGAATCTTTATTTGGAACCACTAATCAGTGGAGAATAACCAGGAAGTTGAATAAATCTCATAGGAGTTGTGAGGAAGAAGATATCCCACTTTCTATCCAGATGATTCCAGATTAGCCTGTTCGGACATATGGCAATATCTTCATGATTCTTATCAAACCAGGATGAACCAATATATAAGAAGCTTGATTGTGAACCATAGTCAGTGGAGAATAACCAGGAAGTTGAATAAATCTCGTAGGAGTTGTGAGTAAGAAGATATCCCACTTTCTATCCAGATGATTCCAGATTAGCCTGTTCGGACATATGGCAATATCTTCATGATTCTTATCAAACCAGGATGAACCAATATATAAGAAGCTTGATTGTGAACCACTAGTCAGTGTAGAATAACCAGGAAGTTGAATAAATCTCATAGGAGTTGTGAGTAAGAAGATATCCCACTTTCTATCCAGATGATTCCAGATTAGCCTGTTCGGACATATGCCATTATCTTCATGATTCTTATCAAACCAGGATGAACCACGATCTAAGAAGCTTTATTTAGAACCACTAATCAGTGGAGAATAAGCAGGAAGTTGAATAAATATCATATGAGTTGTGAGTAAGAAGATATTCCACTTTCTATCCAGATGATTCCAGATTAGCCTGTTCGGACATATGGCAATATCTTCATGATTCTTATCAAACCAGGATGAACCAATATATAAGAAGCTTGATTGTGAACCACTAGTCAGTGGAGAATAACCAGGAAGTTGAATAAATCTCATAGGAGTTGTGAGTAAGAAGATATCCCACTTTCTATCCAGATGATTCCAGATTAGCCTGTTCGGACATATGGTAATATCTTCTTGATTCTTATCAAACCAGGATGAACCAATATATAAGAAGCTTGATTGGGAACCACTAATCAGTGGAGAATAACCAGGAAGTTGAATAAATCTCACAGGAGTTGTGAGTACGTAGATATCCCACTTTCTATCCAGATGATTCCAGATTATCCTGTTCGGACATATGCCGTTATCTTCATGATTCTTATCAAACCAGGATGAACCACGATCTAAGAAGCTTTATTTGGAACCACTAATCAGTGGAGAATAACCAGGAAGTTGAATAAATCTCATAGGAATTGTGAGGAAGAAGATATCCCACTTTCTATCCAGATGATTCCAGATTAGCCTGTTCGGACATATGGCAATAGCTTCATGATTCTTATCAAACCAGGATGAACCACGATCTAAGAAGCTTTATTCGGAACCACTAATCAGTGGAGAATAACCAGGAAGTTGAATAAATCTCATAAGTGTTGTGAGCAACAAGATATCACACCTTCTATCCAGATGATTACAAATTAGCCTGTTCGGACAAATGCCATTATCTTCATGATTCTTATCAAACCAGGATGAACCATGATCTAAGAAGCTTTATTTGGAACCACTAATCAGTGGAGAATAACCAGGAAGTTGAATAAATCTCATAGGAGTTGTGAGGAAGAAGATATCCCACTTTCTATCCAGATGATTCCAGATTAGCCTGTTCGGACATATGGCAATATCTTCATGATTCTTATCAAACCAGGATGAACCAATATATAAGAAGCTTGATTGTGAACCACTAGTCAGTGGAGAATAACCAGGAAGTTGAATAAATCTCGTAGGAGTTGTGAGTAAGAAGATATCCCACTTTCTATCCAGATGATTCCAGATTAGCCTGTTCGGACATATGGCAATATCTTCATGATTCTTATCAAACCAGGATGAACCAATATATAAGAAGCTTGATTGTGAACCACTAGTCAGTGTAGAATAACCAGGAAGTTGAATAAATCTCATAGGAGTTGTGAGTAAGAAGATATCCCACTTTCTATCCAGATGATTCCAGATTAGCCTGTTCGGACATATGCCATTATCTTCATGATTCTTATCAAACCAGGATGAACCACGATCTAAGAAGCTTTATTTAGAACCACTAATCAGTGGAGAATAAGCAGGAAGTTGAATAAATCTCATATGAGTTGTGAGTAAGAAGATATCCCACTTTCTATCCAGATGATTCCAGATTAGCCTGTTCGGACATATGGTAATATCTTCTTGATTCTTATCAAACCAGGATGAACCAATATATAAGAAGCTTGATTGGGAACCACTAATCAGTGGAGAATAACCAGGAAGTTGAATAAATCTCACAGGAGTTGTGAGTACGTAGATATCCCACTTTCTATCCAGATGATTCCAGATTATCCTGTTCGGACATATGCCGTTATCTTCATGATTCTTATCAAACCAGGATGAACCACGATCTAAGAAGCTTTATTTGGAACCACTAATCAGTGGAGAATAACCAGGAAGTTGAATAAATCTCATAGGAATTGTGAGGAAGAAGATATCCCACTTTCTATCCAGATGATTCCAGATTAGCCCGTTCGGACATATGGCAATAGCTTCATGATTCTTATCAAACCAGGATGAACCACGATCTAAGAAGCTTTATTTGGAACCACTAATCAGTGGAGAATAACCAGGAAGTTGAATAAATCTCATAAGTGTTGTGAGCAACAAGATATCACACCTTCTATCCAGATGATTACAAATTAGCCTGTTCGGACAAATGCCATTATCTTCATGATTCTTATCAAACCAGGATGAACCATGATCTAAGAAGCTTTATTTGGAACCACTAATCAGTGGAGAATAACCAGGAAGTTGAATAAATCTCATAAGTGTTGTGAGCAACAAGATATCCCACCTTCTATCCAGATGATTACAGATTAGCCTGTTCGGACATATGCCATTATCTTCATGATTCTTATCAAACCAGGATGAACCATGATCTAAGAGAATAACCAGGAAGTTGAATAAATCTCGTAGGAGTTGTGAGTAAGAAGATATTCCACTTTCTATCCAGATGATTCCAGATTAGCCTGTTCGGACATATGGCAATATCTTCATGATTCTTATCAAACCAGGATGAACCAATATATAAGAAGCTTGATTGTGAACCACTAGTCAGTGGAGAATAACCAGGAAGTTGAATAAATCTCATAGGAGTTGTGAGTAAAAAGATATCCCACTTTCTATCCAGATGATTCCAGATTAGCCTGTTCGGACATATGGTAATATCTTCTTGATTCTTATCAAACCAGGATGAACCAATATATAAGAAGCTTGATTGGGAACCACTAATCAGTGGAGAATAACCAGGAAGTTGAATAAATCTCACAGGAGTTGTGAGTACGTAGATATCCCACTTTCTATCCAGATGATTCCAGATTATCCTGTTCGGACATATGCCGTTATCTTCATGATTCTTATCAAACCAGGATGAACCACGATCTAAGAAGCTTTATTTGGAACCACTAATCAGTGGAGAATAACCAGGAAGTTGAATAAATCTCATAGGAATTGTGAGGAAGAAGATATCCCACTTTCTATCCAGATGATTCCAGATTAGCCTGTTCGGACATATGGCAATAGCTTCATGATTCTTATCAAACCTGGATGAACCACGATCTAAGAAGCTTTATTCGGAACCACTAATCAGTGGAGAATAACCAGGAAGTTGAATAAATCTCATAAGTGTTGTGAGCAACAAGATATCACACCTTCTATCCAGATGATTACAAATTAGCCTGTTCGGACAAATGCCATTATCTTCATGATTCTTATCAAACCAGGATGAACCATGATCTAAGAAGCTTTATTTGGAACCACTAATCAGTGGAGAATAACCAGGAAGTTGAATAAATCTCATAGGAGTTGTGAGGAAGAAGATATCCCACTTTCTATCCAGATGATTCCAGATTAGCCTGTTCGGACATATGGCAATATCTTCATGATTCTTATCAAACCAGGATGAACCAATATATAAGAAGCTTGATTGTGAACCACTAGTCAGTGGAGAATAACCAGGAAGTTGAATAAATCTCGTAGGAGTTGTGAGTAAGAAGATATCCCACTTTCTATCCAGATGATTCCAGATTAGCCTGTTCGGACATATGGCAATATCTTCATGATTCTTATCAAACCAGGATGAACCAATATATAAGAAGCTTGATTGTGAACCACTAGTCAGTGGAGAATAACCAGGAAGTTGAATAAATCTCATAGGAGTTGTGAGTAAGAAGATATCCCACTTTCTATCCAGATGATTCCAGATTAGCCTGTTCGGACATATGCCATTATCTTCATGATTCTTATCAAACCAGGATGAACCACGATCTAAGAAGTTTTATTTGGAACCACGAATCAGTGGAGAATAACCAGGAAGTTGAATAAATCTCATAGGAGTTGTGAGGAAGAAGATATCCCACTTTCTATCCAGATGATTCCAGATTAGCCTGTTCGGACATATGGCAATAGCTTCATGATTCTTATCAAACCAGGATGAACCACAATCTAAGAAGCTTTATTTGGAACCACTAATCAGTGGAGAATAACCAGGAAGTTGAATAAATCTCATAAGTGTTGTGAGCAACAAGATATCCCACCTTCTATCCAGATGATTACAGATTAGCATGTTCGGACATATGCCATTATCTTCATGATTCTTATCAAACCAGGATGAACCACGATCTAAGAAGCTTTATTTGGAACCACTAATCAGTGGAGAATAACCAGGAAGTTGAATAACTCTCATAGGAGTTGTGTGTAAGAAGATATCTCACTTTCTATCCAGATGATTCCAGATTAGCTTGTTCGGACATATGGCAATATCTTCATGATTCTTATCAAACCAGGATGAACCAATGTATAAGAAGCTTGATTGGGAACCACTAATCAGTGGAGAATAACCAGGAAGTTGAATAAATCTCATAGGAGTTGTGAGTAAGAAGATATCCCACTTTCTATCTAGATGATTCCAGATTAGCCTGTTCGGACATATGCCATTATCTTCATGATTCTTATCAAACCAGGATGAACCACGATCTAAGAAGCTTTATTTGGAACCACTAATTAGTGGAGAATAACCAGGAAGTTGAATAAATCTCATTGGAGTTGTGAGGAAGAAGATATCCCACTTTCTATCCAGATGATTCCAGATTAGCCTGTTCGGACATATGACAATAGTTTCATTATTCTTATCAAACCAGGATGAACCACATTCTAAGAAGCTTTATTTGGAACCACTAATCAGTGGAGAATAACCAGGAAGTTGAATAAATCACATAAGTGTTGTGAGCAACAAGATATCCCACCTTCTATCCAGATGATTACAGATTAGCCTGTTCGGACATATGCCATTATCTTCATGATTCTTATCAAACCAGGATGAACCACGATCTAAGAAGCTTTATTTGGAACCACTAATAATTGGAGAATAACCAGGAATTTGAATAAATCTCATAGGAGTTGTGAGTAAGAAGATATCCCACTTTCTATCCAGATGATTCCAGATTAGCCTGTTCGGACATATGTCAATATCTTCATGATTCTTATCAAACCAGGATGAACCAATATATAAGAAGCTTGATTGTGAACCACTAATCAATGGAGAATAACCAGGAAGTTGAATAAATTTCATAGGAGTTGTGAGTAAGAAGATATCCCACTTTCTATCCAGATGATTCCAGATTAGCCTGTTCAGACATATGCCATTATCTTCATGATTCTTATCAAACCAGGATGAACCACGATCTAAGAAGCT